>PVLA01006901.1:0-114723 GCA_004027455.1 Hydrochoerus hydrochaeris | reverse complement strand
CCCTGCATGCCTGGGATGAATCCCACTTGGTCATGCTGTATTATCTTCTTGATGATTTGCTGCATCCTGTTTGCCAATATTTTATTGAGAATTTTTGCATCTATGTTCATTAGGGAGATTGGCCTGTTGTTCTCTTTTTTAGTTGGGTCTTTCTCAGGTTTTGGTACTAGAGTGATATTTGCTTCCAGGAATGACTTAGAGAGAATTGTTTCCCTTTCAATTTCATTGAAGAGTTTGAGGAGTCTTGGCATTAAGTCTTCTTTGTATTTCTTGTAGAATTCCACAAGTGCATCCATCTGGGCCTGGGCTCTTCTTTGTTGGTAGGGACTTGATAACATTTTCAATTTAATTAATTGAAATTGGGTTATTCAGCAGTTTTACATCTTCTTGATCCAGTTTTGGTGGTTCATATGTTTCTAGGAATCTGTCCATTTCTTCTGTGTTATCATACCTATGAGAGTAGAGGTTTTTGAAATAGTTATTGATGATCTTCTGTATTTCTTCAGGGTCGGTAGTGATTTCTCCATTTTCATTCTGTAATGCATAAATTTGAGTTTTTTCTTTCCTTTCTTTAATTAGGTTGGCTACAGTCTTGTCAATTTATTTATTCTTTCAAAGAACCAACTCTTTGATTCACTGACTCTTTCAATTGTTTTCTTAGTCTCTATTGCATTAATTTCTGCTCTGATCTTTATCATTTCCTCCCTTCTTTTGGCTTGGGGCTTGGCTTGCTCTTCTTTTTCTAGCTGTTTGAGGTGTAATATCAGGTTGCTTATTTGTGTTTGTTCTGTTTTCCTAATGTGGGAACTCAGTGCAATAAATTTTCTTCTGAGCACCACTTTCATTGCATCCCACAGGTTCTGGTAAGTTGTATTCGTATTTTCATTTGCTTGTAAATATTGTTTAATTTCTTCTTTAATTTCCTCTGTGACCCACTGATTGCTCAAGAGTGTATTATTTAATTTCCATGTGTTTGTGGGGTTTTTGCAGTTACTTTTATCATTAATTTCCAGTTTCATGGCGCTATGTTCCAATAACATGCATGGGATAATTTCAATTCTTTTGCATTTACTTAAATATGTTCTGTGGGTTAGTATATAGTCTATTTTAGAGAATGTCCCATGTACTGCTGAGAAGAATGTATATCCTGATGTTGTTGGATGGAACACTCTGCATACATCTATCAAATGCATTTGAGGAACAATTCTTAATTAGCAGAGACATCTAGACTAGTCAATAGTAAAAAAAAAAATCCAAACTGCCCCTTGGGCAGTTCCAAAGTGATTTAGGACTCTCATTGCTGATTTCATAGTATATTAACCAGTTAACAGTCTACCTCAGTATTATTTTAGGCAGTGCACTCATCTATATACTATCTTGAGCATTGCTCAAGAAGGTGTCAATATGACCAGTTCATTCCATTTTGTTTTGTTTTGTTATTTTTTATTTTGTACCAGGGGTCAAACTAATGACCTTGCATTTGCCAGGCAGGCACTGTGTTACTCACCTATATCCCTAGTCCATCCAGTTGTTTTTTGTTCATGTGAGATAGACATATAGGTCTGTTTATTTGTTTAATATTGACTATTTTTGCATACCTTTTTATGTGGAACATTATATTTGCTATCGATTATGTATTATGAAGAGTGGACAATAATGAGATGTGTTTTTGTCTTTTCATTTCTGAATACATACTTATCCTCTCTGATGGGCTAAGACTTTTCAATTTTTTCAGTTTTTTCTTTTGGAGATCTTTTGCCACTTCCTTTCTAGTCTCAGTGTTCCAAAGATGTCCATTTTGTACTGTAAAACAATATCACTAAGTTCTGGAGAAGTGTACAATTATATCTAATGCACTCACAGAAAGATTTCAGCTTGGTATGGTGGTGCACACTTATAACTCTAGCATTTGGGAGGCTGAAGCAGGAGAATCACAAGTTTGAGGTCAGGCTGGGCTACAAAGTGAGTTCAAGGCCAGCCTAAAATGCATAGTGAAACCCTGTCTCAAAAAGACAAATAATTCTCAGCAGCACAAGTGCCTGTCTGGCATGTGCAAGGTCATGAGTTTGATCCCCAGTACAAAAAAATTAATAAAAATAAATAAAATTTTAAAGAGACTTTTTACATTTTTTGGCACAAAATTATAGCTTTTTTCACAAATAATATAAACTTGAATTAGTAAAATAAAATTAGAAATCATTATATTTCATTAAAAACAAACATGTTAGTTGGAGATAAGATGCAATCAGTCCACTGAGAATACTAAGGGACTACTTTGATGTGACCTATTAGCATGAGAATGCATGAGGAAAAGAGCCTCTATGCTTTTTTTTTTTTTTTTTTTTGCAATTCAAGGATGTGGGAACAAAGACATAGGAAAACATTTGTAAGATTAAGATTTGTATAGGAATTTTGTTCAAGGGACAGGGAATGGAATGGTTGGCTATATGACACCTGCCAACTTAGTTTAAGCAATTTATTGTGGCAGGAGGCTTATTGAAGGTTAGGAGGCACTCAGGGCCAGAGAAAACACCTCTAAGAATAACTTATTATTGATTCTGCTCAGGTTTTGCCTCAGCAGATCTGCTCTGATATTTAACTATGTATTCCTAGGCTCATTCATTTTTGCATTCATTTCAAGCACTCCTCCAGGCAAAGTTTCTATACTGAGGATATCAATATAATTTGGAAAGAGGTACACAATTCAACTTATAACAAATGGAATAAAAATTTAGAAGTTTATAGACCTAAATATTAACAACAAACATTTTTGGTGATGAGATTGCTGATAATGTATCTTTCTTTCATTATAGAGTTTAGCATCATATTCTTCATTGAGCTGCGGAGTATAGAGCTACATGAAACCTTATCCTTAAGTCTGCTGCTTAGAGTCTGTTTCTCTTGTTTCACCCTTTCAGTTACAGTATTATGATCTGAGGAAAGGAAGCTTAAAATTATATCTCTCATTGTTACACACCACAGAGTCTTATATATGCACATGTATACACACATCTTCACCTTTAGTTAAGAATGAAATTCTGAGGGGCAACCCGCTCGGGGCCCCCTTCTGTCTCTCTTCAGACAGAAGCTTTCTCTCAATAAATATATTCTACTCTTCACCTCTGTTGTTCCTAAAATTCATTGTTCAATTTTAGAGAACACGAACTCGCAGACATAGTAGGTCGGGAGGTTCATTCACCTATATCATAGACGTGAGAATAGAGGTGAGAGTTTGCTTTTTCTTCATAAACTCTGGACTGGGACTCATTTAGGTAACAAATTTTTATGCTTCAAAATTTTGCTTTGTCTTTGCCAGTTGTTTATAACTTATTGTGATAATTGCTTGCTATTTGCCCATTGCTTTTAATTGCTTTGTCTCATACAATTTATTAAAATAATGTGAATTTAAGTTAAAACATGTGAAATTTATAAATTATGGTATTTCTTTAATGGTCTGTTATTATTTTGTTCTTGTACAAGTTAAATTTAAATTGGTTGCTAAATTTACTGCTACTCCTTTCTTGACTGTATTTAGACCATAGCACTAGAAAAAACAATATTAGAACACCTCTGACAGGTTTTAATGTAAAATTCTGTAAAATGGTTCTCTTAAATGGAAATCTAGCTCAGACTTAAAAATATACATGACTAAAATAAAAAACCAGGACTCCTTCCACCATTTAAGCAGCACTAGCCTGGTGTCCGGTCTTAAGACTTGAAAGACAGGATCACTGAGACAGACTTGCTCTGATCCTCCTCTATACTCCACAGGAAATATCAGGCCTTTTCTGCCTCAGTTTCCCACCTTTGACTTTACTTCTACTCATTTCCCACTTTCTACTTTCCTTATAGAGGCATGTGAAGTCAGAAAATCTCTAGACTATCTTAGTTAAGTCCATAGAAAATGAGCATTTTACTAACGCTGAAGACAGGGAAGTCATCTTAGATAAATGACACATACCCCACCTCTGGGTCAGATGAGACATTGGTTAGAATTGTGCCCCTCCAGGAGAACACACACAATAGCCATGTCCTGGCTCAGTGTTCTGGGTAATCTCCTTTGGAGATTAAACCTGAGACACATTGGGGAGTACTGGCTTCCCTGTGATAAAATGGAAGAAGCTATCCCTGGAAGCAGCACAGGTAGGGGACCTAAACACATTAGAATAAGGAGGCTCTCCAATCTCCTTAAAGGTGGACTTTAAAGCCTTTATCCTAAAGTCATACAGCAGTAGGTAATGATCTTGCTCAGGCTTTTTAACTATCCTTTATAGAATTTTGATGTACAGTGGTTATTTTGCCAGCTAATTAAGTGCTCTTATAGCAGCTGCCACCCTCAAAAGCAGGGGACAGTTTTCCCCTGTATCTGTTTGGTGAATCCTCATTGAAGCCAGTGGCCAATGGAGTCGATGAAACATTGACCAGACAGACAGCTGTATTCCTTTCTGGAGACTGATTTCTGGTTATTTGAGCTGATAGAAACTGAGAACTGAGGATTCCTGGCCAGGGCAACTCTCTGGTGGACACTCAAAAGTTCCTCAGTGAACATGTGCTCATGATCACTGAAAATCTACTTTTCTATCGCCCTTATTTCTAAACTTTTCAGCAGATTTTAAAAATCACTTGGACTACCTTCCCCCACCTTCAGGGATAAGGCTGAGGTAACTTTCAACAATTGTTCACACTACCTGCTGTGTAGTAAGAATTTGCATTTGTGCCTCACATATGTTAATTAAGAGTAAATAGCTTTTTCTCTTCTGTGTGCCTAAAAAAGTTGATGTCCCCATTTTTAACCTAAAATGTGATTGTTAGATAATTTGTAAATTTAACCTGTGAGCTTAAAAGATATAAAAACTTAAATGAAGTATAAGCCTTATCCTATTACTAGAATAGGTATAATTATAATTAAGTAGGAGACAAGTGCCTGGACACTCCTTTGCTCAGTGCACTGGGCTAAGCTCCTCCAGTCAATTGTTCTATTTATCTGTAGAAAAAAAGAAAAATCTTACTTCCAACTCACCTTTTAAAACAAGCAAAATAGTTTAATACAAAGTTATACTTCCTTCTTTAAGCATTCCTTATGGAGACAAAGTTCATGAGCTATCAGGGAGATAGGATTGCGCATCAGGCTGAGAGTGGATAGGCTGACCAAATCTATCTTCCATTCTCTCCAGCCAGCATCCACTTGCTCTGGAGCAGTGTCAACCCAGGGATGCCTTGGAGCTATTTATCAAATAGTAATAATAAGGGATGCCTTAGTTATCTCCTTTTTCATAGTCATATAGCTCAATGTCAAAGTCTTTAGCACTACAGGACTAAAGAGAGCTCAGCGGAGTTTCCTGAGTTCAATTCCTGTTACAAAAAGGTTTATAGTCTTACGTATTGCTTTTACATTACAGACATGGGCGACTTAGTGCCAAAACCCTTAACTCCTTTGAAATGCATTCTTAAGCACTAGATGTTCAACACTTCCATATTAAAAAAGCTCTGCAAGAGTGCTTGGCCTACATATCCCCTAGAGCCAAAGTGGAACACAGAGGGAAGTGTTAACTATGATGTTCTTTTGCAAGTAACATCATACTGTAAAAAAGAAGAAAAATGGTTAGAGCTGCAGTATGTTAAAGTTTTCTTTGCATTAAAAGATAATTCTTAACTATGCTCCAGGTATAATTATAATCCTTATGAGACCACTCCCATTCATAGGTCTCTTTCTCTGAGTGACTTAAATCAAATTAAACTAGAACTAGGAAGCTTTTCAGATGACTCTGAGAAGTACATTGATGTCTTTAGAGGACTTACTCAGGTATATAAACTAGGCTGGAAAGATGTAATGTTACTCTTAAATCAGACATTGACTTCTAGTGAGAGACAGGTAGAATTACAAGCTTCTATTGCCTTTGAAAATATCATAAATATCATATTGTTACTTTTAGAAGGCCAGAAGATAGGCAGGCAGGGGAACCACTGGTTCTCACTGGGATACAAGCAGTTCCTATCCAAGTAGCCTGCTAATAATACAGGAGATTGGAACAGGAGAAATTTTCAAGTGTGTATTCTTGAAGGTCTAAAAAGGACAAAAGCCAAGCCTTCTAGTTATTTTAAATTGTGATCTGTTTCTCAAGAAAAAGGTGAAAACCCCTCTGACTTCTTAGGTCATTTATCAGAGGCAATAATAAAACATATATCTATAGATACTGATTCAATAGAGGGACAGATTTTGCTTAAAAACATGTTTATTACTCAGTCAACTCCAGACATTAGAAAAAAGCTACAAAAGATAGCCTTTGCTCCAGATAGTTCACTTGATACTTTAGTAAAAGTTGCCTCCTCAGTATTTTATAACTGTGATGAGAAGGGATCAAGGAGAGAAAACAAAGAGACCAAAAAACCACTGTTTTGCTGCAGCTTTAAGAGAAACAGACCCTAAGTCTCATTTTTGGGGCTCCAAGAAGAGCTCAACAATTGCCTGCTATGGCTGCCACAAG
Organism: Hydrochoerus hydrochaeris; assembly: GCA_004027455.1. Taxonomy (NCBI): domain Eukaryota; kingdom Metazoa; phylum Chordata; class Mammalia; order Rodentia; family Hydrochaeridae; genus Hydrochoerus; species Hydrochoerus hydrochaeris. Next base: position 108,238 of record PVLA01006901.1, on the reverse strand, counting down.
CCAGGTCACCTTAACAGGGACTGCACTCAGAAGGCCCCTGGGCCATGCCCCAACTGCAAAGGTGACCACTGGAGGTCAGACTGCCCTCTGAGGCCAAGTTCCCAGGGTTCAGACCCATCCTATCAGTTGGTCCAACAGTACTAAAGGGCCCCAGGACATTCACTGCCCTCTCTCCCTCTGGCCAGAATATCATCTCCACGGAGGAGCCTTGGGTAATCATGACTATAGAGGGAAAAGAAACCAGTCTATTGCTGGATACTGGTGCAAGCCTCTTGGTCCTTCTTTTCAATCCTGGTCTTCCTTCTAGTCACCATACTTCAGTGAAAGAAGTCACTAGCAAAGAGGTAATTCAGTACTTTTCACAACCCTTAGGCCATAACAGGGATGGTTTTCTTTTTTACACATTCATTTTTTATTATGCCTGAAAGTCCAGTTCCCCTCTTAGGAAGAGAGATTCTATCATGTTTAAATACTGTGATATATATGCACCCAGATCAGGTATGCTGCCTTCCCCTCATGAGACAGAAATAAATCCTGAAGTATGGGCAACTAAAGGTAGAAAAGGTAGGGCAATAAGAGCTGCCCTGATACAGATACACCTCAGAGATTCTTCTATTTTTCCTCATCAGAGACAATATCCTTTAAGACCTGAAGTTAAGAGAGGATTAATACCTATAATCTGTAATTGAAGAGCACAAGGCTTACTTGAGCACTGTAATAGTCCATGAAATACTCCAATCTTGGGAATTCAAAAACCCAATGGGGAATGGAGGTTGGTACAGGACCTTAGTTTGATAAATGAGGCAGTAGTGCCTATTCACCCAGTGGTAACCATTCCATACACTCTGCTTTCTCAGATCCCAGAAGTTGTCAGTTGGTTTTCAGTGTTAGATTTAAAAGATGTATTCTTTTGTATTCCTTTACATGCAGATTCTCAGTTTCTTTTTGCTTTTGAAAATCCACAGGCCCAAGCTTCTCAATTGACATGCACTGTTCTCCCCCAAGAATTCAGAGATAGTCCAGATCTTTTTAGACAAGTACTTTCCCATGACTTGGCATATTTTGAGTTTTCCCAGGTCACAATCTTGCAGTATGAGATGACATACTGTTATGTGCCCCCTCAGAAGAGCTCTATAGCTAAGGTACATGTGCTCTGCTAAACTTTCTAGCAGACAGAGGTTACAAGGTCTCTAAACCTAAGGCACAACTTTACTGTCTTGAGATATTTAAGCCTCATTATATTCAAGGGGACCCAAAGGCTAGGGAAAAAGAGGATTAAACCCATTCTTTCTTTCCCACAGCCCAAAACTTTAAAACAGTTAAGGAGTCTCCTAGGAGCTACAGGCTTTTGCTGCCTTTGGATACCTGGATATGGGGAAATTGCTTGACCCCTCTATCAACTTACAAAGGAGAGCCAAAAGGCAGATACCCATATTTTATGCTGGGAACCTGATTGACAAGCAGCTTTCCAGAAGATTAAACAAGCACTTCTGAGTGCCCCTGCCCTGAATCTACCCACAGGGTGCCGTTTCAATTTATATGTAGATGAGAGGCAAGGCATGGCTTTGGGAGTGCTTACACAAGATCCAGGACCTGCTTAACAGCCTATAGGGTATCTGAGCCATGAATTAGATATTGTAGCTAAGGGATGGCCTGCTTACATCAGAGCCCTGACAGCTGTGGCTCTCTTATTGCCAGAGGCAACCACGCTGACTTTAGGCAAAGATCCCATTGTATATATACCTCACAATGTGGCAGGACTCCTTTCTTCTAAGGGAAGTTTATGGCTGTCTGATAACAGACTTCTTAAATACCAGGCTCTGCTTCTAGAAGGACCAGCCATTCAAAGAAAGACATGTTCTTCCTTAAATCCTGCCACCTTCTTGCCAGAACAGGAGGAAGAAATTGAGAATGACAAACATAACTGTGAACAGACTTAAAGCTGTGCACATACCCAAGATGAAAATGCCTGGTGTCTCTAGACTGTATCTCTGTGGAAGTACCTCTGACTGCCATCAAATACTGTGACCCTGTTCAGCCTGAAGCAGCTATATTGGTCTTCTGCCTCTTTCTCCTCATGGCAGTTAGGGTTACTTCTTTAAAGGGGGGGGGATGTTACAGGCAGCTGAGCCAGTTAGAAATATTATAGGCAGTTAGACAGGGCTAGGCTCACAAAGAAGCTGGTACAGAGGACCAGATATCTGATGGCCTTGGAGGAGACACACATACTTCTTGCTGTGAGCCAGATCTCAAGACAAAGGATCAAACAAATGCATCTACATCCTGGAGACTCATATTCTAATTAGTTCCCTCTTACCCTGGAGCCACTATCCCATCCCTCTAGGGTAAAGGTCACAACCCCAAGAATGCCCACTTTCTATGTGACTTGCTTTCCCATTTGTCCCTAATGTAATCATTTTTACCTGAACTATTGATCTTATTGGGTAAATATAGTTCTGTCCCACCTTATGACCATCTGCATTGTGAGTTCCCAGTCTTCCCCCACCTTGAAGCCATGGTCTTACTCTATAAAAATCCTTGGAAAATAGAGTTGCAGACAACCTGCTCGGGACCCCCTTCTGTTTCTCTTCAGACAGAAGCTTTCTCTCAATAAATATATTCTACCCTTCAAAAAAAAAGAATGACATTTTTCATAAAGATTACAGCCAATATACACAGCCATTGTCTCTAGTTATCTGAATTCCTTGGATGCATTTCCCTTGTGATCTACTTTCATAGTGCTACTCAAGGACTGGTACTTAGTTATATGTCTTCCAAAGAAAGAACTGTGGATACAAATAGACCTGAGTTGTGATTTAAACTTCCCACATCCCAGTAGTGTGATGCAAGACATGTGCCCAACAGTGCTTAGTTCTTTGTCCTACTGGCAAAATGGTGTTTTCTCTTTGTTTTTAAATTTTGTATATCCAATATGGCATGCTTGACTCAATTGTTTATTGGATTTTGGTTTTGATTTCTTTATCTAACTTTTGTCTGTTTTCATTTTGTTTGTGGAAATACACCTTTATTCCATTTCCTTGAGCCAAAGCTAGTCTATATAGATACCAAAGTTCAAGGTAATTGGAAAAAGCACTCTATTGTACATCTAAAGTAGATGTCTTAGTTACTTTTTACTGGTTGCTGAGACAAAATACCTGATGCCCAAAGTTGGGAAAGGAAAATGTTTATTTCTTACAGTTTTTGGAGGTTTCAGTCCATACTCAGTTGGCTCCAAGGCAGGGTGGCATGGCGAGGCCGCAGTTCATGGCAGCTGCAAACAGCAAGGCAGAAACTGAAAAGAGAAACACAGTTTCTTCCTGTCATTACATTGTATGCTGGCTCCACCCCAGGCAGGTATAGCACTGATACCATCAATCCAAGTTCTAGACGATGAACCAATCACAAATGCACAATGCAAATGCATGAAGCCTGGGAGCCACCAACATAAACCATGACAGTAGAACTTATAAATGTTAGGTGAAAATAATATTGACCATTACATAAAGATTCCCAGAAGTGGAATTGCTTGGCAAACAGTAGGTATTTGTTAAATTTTTTCATTTTCTTTCTGATATAGGGTTTCACTACATAGTAAGGCTGCTCTTGAATTCACTATGTAGTCAAGATTGGCCTTGAACTTCTGGCAATGCTCCTGCCTCAGTTTTTTTTTTCTTTTCTTTTTTTTTTTTTTTTTTTTTGAGACAGGGTCTTGCTATGTACTTCAGGCTGGCCTTGAGCTCAATTTTTAGCTCGGGCTGGTCTCAAACTAGCAATAATCATCCTGCCCCAGCTGTCTGAGTAAATTTTTGAAGAAAATTTTTAATGTTTCAAAGAAGTCAAATTTCAATACAAATATGAGTATCTATTTTCACACATTCTTTCTAGTTCTAAATGTTATTAATTTTTAAAAAAACTAGTTTTATCAAACTGTAACACACAGAGTAAAATACACATATCTTAAGTATACAACTTTATGAATTTTTAATAAAATGAACATACCCATGAAACTAACACTTCAATCAACAAATTACATCATCTGGATACAAAAAGCTTCCCCAATCGATTTATATCTAGAACTTGAAAAGAATTGAAAAACATCAAGCCCCCCAAATTCAAAGGCCCAATCCAAAATTGATTAATTTACAAAGAATAGAAGTTTACCTCCCTCATGGTTCTACAGCATGGTACTGACATGTTATGGGGAACTTCTTCTTGCGTCATAGCATGATGGCAGTCATCACATGGTAAAACTAAACACACATCCTAGAGAGAGCTTACTTTCTTAACTAATTCACTGATATGATTTTGCATTAATGGAGCAATTAATCCAGGAACAGATTAATCCATTTAAATGAATTGAATATGTAAAGAATCTGAATTCTATTTTTCTAAGACAAGATTATGTGGACACATACATTAAAAATGCTGAAAACTATTAGTCATTAGGGAAATACAAATCAGAAACACTTACAACACAGGAATGGAAGGGAACTTCTTTATCCTGATAAAAACCATGTACAAAAAAAGCCGTAGCTGACTTACTCACTAGGATGGTTATGATAAAAAGAGGGTAAGTTACAATTGTCATTGGCAAGGATGTGTAAAACTCAAACTTTAAACATTGCCAGTAGGAGTGCAAAATGGTACAACACTTTGAAATACAGTTTGGTCAAAAATCTAACCACAAAGGTGACATATGAGCCAAAAATATCACTTCTGGAAATTGTACAAGAAATTTGAAACTATGTGTCCCCCACAAAATACTATACATGAACATTCATAGCCAAAAATGGAAAAAACTCAAATGTTCATCAATAAATCAATGGATATATCTGATGTGGTATATCCATAAAATGAAATATTATTCAGTCATACAGAGGAATGAAGCATGCTACAACGTGGGTATGCTAAGTGAAAGAGCCTAGATACAATTTGTGTTTCAATTTATATGAAATGCCCAAAGTAGTGTAATCTACAGTGACAGAGTGGATCAGTGATTACTTGGGGCTGGAGCATGGAGATGGAACTGAGAATGGTTGCTAATACATATAGGGTTTCTTGATGTCATGATAAAAAGTTCTTAATGTGCATTGTGATGATGTCACAGAACTCTGAATACAGTAAAAAACCCCTGAATTCTCCTCTTTAAAGGGTGAATTTTATGTTTTATGAGCCATATTTCAATAAAGCTGTTATTTAAAAAACACAGATATCTATAGATAAATAGCCAATTGACTGGCCTGGTTTTAATTCAGGTAAGGCAACCTGGTATATACACTTGTGTTCAGATGTCCAAAATTTCATTAAGTTTTAGCCATATATCATATGAAACAAATTATTAGGAGAAAGGTTTAGCTAAGTGGGTTTTATCTCAGTGGTATATGGGCCTGCCTGGCAAGCATGACTTTGTGAGTTTGACCCCTGGTACCAAAACAAAATTATTAGGAGAAATATAAGCACTAAAGTGTGCTAAATACATCATACTAAGGTCATAAATGAGGATAAGAAGGAAAAACAGTATAGAATCCCAGGAATTTATTGGTAATCCTACTTTCTCTTAATAGGAAAAGGAAGACCTAATAATTTGAAAATTAGCAAATATATATTCTAACATCGAAATCCCTTACATATCTATAATACTAAGTCTCAGTAGTAAAGTTAACCAACTGACATTTTTTTATAAAAAGTAGAAGTAGGATTTCAATGGACACAAAGTTAGGAATGAGAAACAACGTTAATAAACCATTTATGGTTCCTCTAATAGTGTTCAGGATAAGGAAGGCATAGGGACAAATACGAGCATTTCTTGAGACATTGAGGAGCAAAAGCCTTCTAGAATCACTGAGATGGTGACTCTTTGTTAAGGATTTTTGTTTATACCTTTCCAATAATTAAACTATATCTTATGGAAATAAATTGTGTCACCTGATAGAAAGGTAACATAAGAACACTCTCAATTCCAATGAAATATGGGGTATTATAAGCCAAACAAATCCAACTGTGTGTGTGTGTGTATATATATATATATATATATATATATATATATATATAGAGAGAGAGAGAGAGAGAGAGAGAGAGAGAGAGATTGAGAGAGAGAGAGAGAGAGAAGCAATTTAGTTAATAAAATCACATAGAACAGCCATAAAAGGGATGGATGTTGGGAACGGCAACACTGGACTAGAGACTGTAGTTCTCTGGTTGCCAGACAACAACCCTCAAGTCCTCTATTGTTACCATAGATGTTTGGAGAGTTTACCTGAACACTCTTTGAAATAGAATCCTTACTCTCTACGTCATTTTTAGCACCAACTATGCTTGCTACTTCTGTTTACTTCTCCCCCACAATCCCACCTACACTCTTACACTCTTAAAAATTTAATGAACCTACATGTGTAACTCGACTGTCCAAAGCCAGGGAAGGATGTTAATTGGGATACTCAGTAAAATGAACAAAAGGATAATTAAATAGTATTTGTTAGAGAATAGACCAAAATGAGCTTTTCAAATTAAAAACAATGATATATTTGAGAAGTAATGCCAAATCTACCCAACTTAGTGTTCTTAAAAGCCTTTTGTAAGGCTTAATAATTAGGAGGAGGCTTGGCAAATAGTTCTGCTGTTCTTCTACTCATCATTCTGCGATCTTGTTCATGTTAGTCCGCTTTTCTATAACCAAATTTATTAACTTGTAATAAAATGGGGTTGAATTGTATTCATTTTTTTAAACATTTCTGACCACAGACTATCACAAGACATACATTTAACAGCTAGATACAGTATAGTTATACACATACCAACAAAGCCAAAACAAAACCATCATGAAACAGTTCTTTGCCTTACTATGTGCAGTATGCTCTAATATTTTCTGCCAATCTTTTTCATGTTTTCAAATGTTGGTTGTGAACAAATAAGTTGTCTTTAAAACCTCACTAATGTTTCACAATCCATAGTTTGAAGAACACTGAACCGATAGCTATCTAATGGCTTCTTGCAGATATAGTACTCTACTATTTTGTTGTACAGTTTCTTTGAAATAACTTGATTTTTAACAATCAATAGGAAATGTGGATAAAATTAAAGTGGCTCATATCAAAACCAAATCTGGTGGAGTACCAAATTATATATCAAGATATATTTCAAATCATTTGAATATTTTAGAACATGCCATTTTCTAAAACACTGTGTTGACTGCTTTGATTTTAACCTCTAAAAGACCAGATGTGAGGGAGAAAAACAATAACATTAATGATATCCAGTACTGACTCTGAAAATCATTTCCTTTATTCGTAAGTATAATTCATTCTAAAAACAGGGATTTAATAATGCCACGTTAGGGAACATTTATACTTCTATGACAACTACTCATGCATACATCTTAATTCTTGGTATGATTCACACTATCAGTAAGTTAGCAGTAAAATAACTCAAAGGACTCCAAAATTCATAACTTTAGTTCCATACATCTTTATTGCAAAGAGTAGTTAGTGCAAATCTAAACATGGGTGCCATTTCTTCCCAATTCCTGTAATCATCCAACTACCAAGTACCACTGCCACAATCCACCTTTCAAAAATTAGCTGTGAGGATCCAAAATGGGATGACACAATATTATTATGTATAAATTCCATTGGGTATATAGTTTAGGGAGTGCTAATGGAACAGATTTGAAGTATCTCAACTAGTTCTTTCACAAGGAATTAAGATATTTGATATGTAATGTCTTCTATAGTAAACCTAGTAAAAATATTTATCATTTATTCATATAATGATTACTATAGAGCACCCTCTCTATGCTATATACTTATCTTTGCCACTGAAGATTCATCAGTGAACATCACAAAATATATAAACCTGAGGAACTTATATGTTGTAAAGTGGGACTTAGATATTCTGTATTTGTTTATGAAAATCCATCCTTCTATGCCCCCTTTGGAAGAGAAGTAGTGAGAACTATACTTTCCACTTATTTAAAATAGTAAATTGCCTTTTATGCAGAGCAGTAGTGAAACAAAAAAGGAACACTTTCTCTTTTCAAAAAGTTCATAAGCAAGTTATACCAATAGTACCTAACCAAATCTAAAACTAGGGACGTTTTGCACCCTAGGGGACATTAAGGAATGAGTGCTATAGTTATGTCGTGGTTAGAGGCCACAAATACTCCTATACCTTACAGTGTACAAAACAACCCCATTACAACCAATTTTCAGGCCTAGAATAACAATAGTGTCCAGGTTGAAGCATTTGAAGGGTTAGGAAACTTACATTGAGAGTTTTGTTTTTTTTAGTTGAAACGTATTATATGATAAATGTTAAATTAGTGATATATACAAGGTGATTTAGAGAGGAGAAAGATCATTTTAGACTGAATTGGTCTAGAGACTTGCCATAAGAGAAGTGGGGCTCAAAACAAAGTGTCTGGAAACGTCTGCTCAAAATAGAGGACCTCCAGAGTGCTGAAATCTTTCTGACCTCATCCCCCACCCCTCTTCCTTCTTCCAAAGCCCATTCATTTTTAGCATTTGCATTTTCTTGGAAATATCAAGCATGTGTCTGTTTCATGGAACCTGTTCTTGTCCCTTTTTGAAGTGTCCTCTCAAATATCCACATAGCTCACTCCCTCACTCACTTTCAGCTGGTCTCTCCTCTGTTTGAATAATATTAGCTTTTCCTTAATCATACTCTTTGAAATATTAACTCTTTGACAAATTGTGGCATATGCTTAATAACTTTGGAGGCTGAGGCAGGAGAATAGCAACTCAGGACCCAGCCTGAGCAATATAGTGAGACTTCATATCATCATCATCATCATCATCATCATCATCATCATCTCCTGCCTCTTTACTCCTCTTCATCTTGATATGCATTTTGGTCACCATAGCAAATTACAGATAAGAAATTTGTGTAAGAGCAGTGAATTAGTTACGTATTAACAATGGCAGAGTTCTTTAAGGCAAGCAATGAGATTAACTGAGAGATAGTAACCACAATTATTCCCAGATGTTGACAACAGTGCCTGTCTCATAGTAGGGACTTCACAAACATTCTTAGGACAATCACTACATCCTATATATAATGAAACATGTGGGTACATCTAATAAATATTATATTCTACTTTGATTGACTTTTTCACTTTACATTTATCACCAACATATGCTTTGTAATTAAAAAATGCAGTTGCTCAAAATCCTATGCTTTAACTGCATGTTAAGCCAGGCATTATATAAAACATAAGTGCATCTTAAGAATTTTAATCTAAAGCAGCTCTTTAACGCGGTAATTCTACAATTTACAATTGCTCTTAAGCACTAATCTACCCGGCCTGCACTCTGGGAAGTCACTATAGGCAATTATGTTAATGCTAATAGCAATGGTAGCTAATGTTTATCGAAGACTTTGGTCAGAGACTGTCCTGAAGGTTGTGCATACATTATCTGGTATTCATACTACCGTAGACCCACGTTGCCACATTTGTGTATATCAACCAATGGTAAATTACTTTCTGCTGCAGGTTCAAAGTCCAAATCCTCACATACCTGAGTTTGTACCTCATTTCTTACTACTTTGTCTTTTTCCTAGCCTCATTCTGGTCACTATTCTTTCTAGAGAAGCCTGGAGCGCGCCTCTTTCTCCCTTTTATTTTGCATTGGAAATCATAACCATTCCCCTCCTACCCCCACCCCGCTTCTTTGCTGCTCTGCTCCCAGGTGGAACTCAGCCGGAAACACGTCACAGTTAACTAGGTGCATAAGGATAGAGTGCGACTGCCTAGCAACAGCGTCTCACTGGCCCAAAGGAGTCCAAAAGAGGGGTGGGGCGAGACCGCAAATGGACGCCGGCCTGTTTTTCAACCTCGCTGTAAGGCGGAGTCTTGCCAGTCAGTAAGGGCGGAGTGGGGACTTTCCTCAAAGCGAGCGGTTTCTCTTCTCCCAGTTTTGAACCTGGTAAAACTAGCTTTAGGAAGTGGGGAAGTTCGCAGTTTTCCCACAATGTCTGCAGAGTAAAGTCAGCCGCAGGCTAGCCCCTCACACGCTGGGCTATATTGTCTGAACCCTGAGAGAGATCAGGTTGGGAGTCCCACGTGGGCTGATTGGGAGGACTGGTTCCTAAGGACCTAAATCTTGGACAAAGGTTCTTGAGCAGATAATGGACTCGTCTCGCCAAAGGGTCAGCCCTCAGTGGTGGTGCCTGTCACTGTGCTAGTAGTCCAAAATACCTGTTAGAGGATGAGCCATGCGATTCAGTTCTCAAACCACCACTTGACTGCTTTGATGTGACAACATTGGACAGGGTACCTGAAGAAATGCTTCACGAATTCCCAGCTTCAACTCTGTTGTAAATCATAGTAGTCTTAAAGTCGGCATAGAAATGAAGATTTCCTGAGTATTTGCCTTTACAATGAGAATAACACATCCAGTGTATACACAGCATCCACTGCGGGGAGCCCTAGATGCTGCCTTATCATTAAAAACTTCCTTAAAGCACAGCAGGAAAAACCAGAGACCTTTAAGGGACAGGAAGAGTCACTGCTTGGCACTGCGAATAACAAAGATCCTTATGGAGATACCTGATTAACCAAGGAGCAACCTGAGCAATACAATCAATTTTAGCAGTAAGTAATTGGAAGGAACGGGGTGGAGGCGGGGGTGGGGAGTGTTTAAAAGTAGTTTGGGGGAGCTTGAACTAATGGGAAAGAGAAGGAAAGTGCTTTTGTATTTTTAATCACAAGCGAAGAGTGGTAGTAGACTGGTTTTCTTTAATGGGAGACACTCTCAGTGAAACTTGTGCCGCCCATGTCTTGGTTTGATTTAAAAATGTTCATTCAGGAAGTGCCTGACTGTATCTTAATTCCAATCTGAGAAAGGTAGGAAAGATGTGGAAATCCATATTCCTCATGCATTGATTATACTTTTGGCTACGGCAAATTAATCTTATTTGTATTCCCATATCAGCTGTAGAAATAGCACATTGTCTGTTGAAGAGCTTATAGATTTGAATTTTGCTTAAAAATTGCAAATATCTGAGTTTTTGCGTGTTATAACTTTAATTCAAAAAAGATGTTCTGTGATCTATTCCTTAGTGATTTACTTTAATGAAAATATCACTTTTATGTCTTTGATTGTAAGTTAAATATGAATTTTCCAAGGTGTGATTTTGTGAAAAGGTTTGGAATTCTTATTTTTAAGTTTCCTATTACCTACTACCATAATACAGAGCTAGGAAATTCTGTTTTTCTGTATCAAAAGTAAAAATTTATTTTTAAAGTTGTATGTGCTTATTGGAGGGAAACTGGAAAAATGTAGAAAGCCATATAAAGAGTATTGTCCAACAATCTACCACTCAGAGCCATTGTTAACAGAGTGTGTTTTATTCCCATTCTCATGTGTGTAAATCATATATACACATACATATGTGCATATATTATATACACATACCTATCTTATCTGTATCATATCATGTGTGTCCACATGTATTGTGTATTACATGTGACTATATGTGATATAGAAGTCTGTACTTTCTAACAAAATTAGGACTGTATCGTACATACAATTTAGTATCATTTCAGATTTTCCTACATATTTTCTAAGACATTATAAATTCTCTATAGCTTTTCATCATTATAGATAGTGTCATATTATATAATAAAAAATTCAGTGATTCTTTCCTAGGGATTTTGCTTCCTTACTTTTGAAATACTGTCCTCCCTGGATTTTTGCCTGCCCTTGTTCCATTGTCTTCCTGTCTCCTTGTATCTCCATCACATGACCTCTGCTTACCTCTCCAGTGCTATCTCCCCCACACCATAACTTACAGTAGCTAAACTGTACTATCTAGAATTTTGCAAATTCTATGTTTCTATGTTTTCTATGTTTTGTGCCTCTGCCCATGTTATTCCTTCTGCCAAGAATGCTTTTACTTTCAACCCTTATTAGATTGGCAAAGTCATCTTTTAAGACAAATTTCAGTGCTTCCATCTGTTTTAAGTATAACCATATGTACAGTCACAAAAGAAAAGCAGCTATATTCTACTGCGTGGCCTTATGTTTGTCTATTAGCACATGCATAACCTAAATAATACATATTTTTATTAGGTTTGCCAACCTTACTGTAGTATGAACTCCCTGATTGTAGGAAGGCAGTATGTTTGAGTGCTTAAGAGTACATGCTTAGTAGTCAAATAAATTGACTTAAAGTCTCAGTTCTGTCTACCACATCTAGCTTAATGGCACTAGGGAAATTGCTTACTCTCTTTCACCTCCACTTTACTCATCTGCAAAATGGGGGTAGATTGTTCTTATTTTACAGATCTGATGTGAGGATTGAATTACTCTAGATAAGGTCTTATGTTCTAGGCATGTAGTGAGTGCTAAATCTATTTTAGCTATTATTATCAGGGTTAGTGTCTGATTCACCTCTTCATTACAGTGCCAAAGATAATGTCTGGAGCATAATGTAGAGCAATGCATGCTTACTGAATAAAGAAATGAATTAACCAAAATAAATAATAATCAGTAACAGAAAAATTTGAAAATGTAACATTAACTTTTAAGAAGAAATTAGAAGAGCTAGGAAACACATGACCTTTTAGACAGAACTAAGGTTGTCTGCCATTATATTTTAAAACTGAGAAAAAATACTACTGTAACAAATTTCTCTGTTTTAACTATATCCATAATCAACAATAATATATATTGCCATTAATATTTTTCTTTATGCTAGAGTAATTTCTCAAGTACTATCTCACAAATAACCCCATGTCATTTATACTAGAGTCCCAGATACTAGTGTAAGTAAATTAATGTAATCAGGGCATTGATAACATCACATCCACTTAGTTTTAAATCTTTCTGAAGTTCTACTATATAAACATCGTTACTTTCTGATAGTTTATTAACTGAGATTGATACCAAGATCTTTCTTTAAAACTTCTATAATGTAGCTGAGCATAGTATTACAATTCTGTAATCTCAGCATTCAGGAGGCTGAGGCAGGAGAATATTGGTGAGTACCAGGCCACCTAGGGCTGCATAATGGGTCCAAGTCCAGGCTAGATTACATACCAAGACTTTGTCTCAAAAATTCAGAAACAACACCATAAAAAACCATTAAAATATGACTTGTTTACTTGTTTCATTCATTTGACAAATATACTGTGTGCTTACTCTGAATAAGGCATCATGATGAACATTATAGAAAACCAAACATAAATAAGATTTGGTCTGCATATAGTAAGTTAGTATAACTGGGACTTCCATGCATTTTGTATCAGTCTCTCCAGACAACATTATTGCTACTGATTAAAAAATTAAAATTTAAACATTAATTTTATTATACTAAATTTTCATGGATAATATGCTATATATCATTCTTCTAGGTAAAAATAACAAATTTGTAAAATATCAATGTTCTTTTACTCCTTTTTTCCTAGTCCTTTTTTGAAGTTGCTGACAGTTCATCTATAGTGTCTGTGATTATGTGGAATGCTCTGTGTCCTGAGTGGTACAAAAGTCTAGGTTGATTTAACTCTTCTGCTTAAAGACTATTCTGTTAAAAAGACCTATCCATTCAGGATGCAGCCTCACTCTGTGGATCCACAAAATAAAATTAATTTCTACAGTGGGTTGGGTAATGAATGAATTTGATGTATTAGGGCTATTTTGTTTTTATATAGATTTGTAGAATATTATATCAGGCAAAGAACCATAAAAATTACTGAAACTGTTAGACTCTGACAAACTTTTAAACTTTTCTTATAAAATTTTCAAGCAATCACATAAGCTAATCAGTACAATAATTTATTAATACATACATTAAGAAAAATAATATGCAGTATTTATTACTGATTAAATAATGGGCTCCACTTGACACATATTTGTTATATTTTTGTTTTTGTCACATAATAATAAGTTAATGAATTGAGTATATTTTAAAGCTACTTTAGGTACTATCTTGAAAGGGCTTTTGTTAACTTTTTGTCTTGAAATAGTTTCAAACTTGCATAAAAGTTGGTAGTAACAAGAAATCCTATATGCCCTTCACCCAAAAAAAACAGTTGTAAATATTTACCTTTGCTTTATCATTCTCTATCTCCATATATGCATTTCCTTCTGAAACATTTGAGAGAAAGTGACAACAGTCATAATAACCTTCTACTCTGTTTTTTTTTTCTTCAATCAGATTTTATTGGTACATTTTAGATAGTGTGTTGGTCACTTTTCTCTCCTTGCTGGGACAAAATACCCAAAACCAAAACTTAAGGAAGGAAAAGTTTATTTAGCTCACAGTTTGTGAGGATTTCAGTTCAGCTGGCTCCAAGGCAGGGTGGTATGACACAGGCGATAGTTCATGGCAGTGGAAGACAGCAACAGCAACAAGAGCAAAAAGGGGAGGAGAGAAGACTCTTTCTGCCCCTTATATTGTATGTAGGCTACACCCACTTGTGTCTAGTACTCACCTAAAATCCCAGAATTGGACCATGAATCATTCACAAAATCTGGAAGCCAGCCACCATAACCGCATAAGGCTTTGTGGGGACATCCAGACACATACTTTAACAGGTATACATAACGATCACATTTATCATAAAGTGTTTGTACCTATACAAACACTTGATTCTTTTTTTTTCCCATTCACCTACCCTGCCTTCAATCCCTCCTCCCCCATTCACAAAAGCTTTGTCTCCATATTTTTTTTCCTTTTTTCTCGCTTTTTTTTACTTTTCCCTTCTTTCCATTCTCCCTGCTCTCTCCTTTGTTCCCCTCCTCATGTGAACGAAAAACTCTTCTACCCTTGAGTAACAGTTCAGTGTATATTCTTGAAGAACAAAGGCATCCTATTACCTAATCACAAGATAATTATGAAAATTAAGGAATACCAAATTGGTGCTATGCTATTGGCTTTGAGTATTTAAATATTGCTAATTGCTGTGATTTTTGAAATACCTTTTTCTAACTAGTATTGAATTAGAAGTGTTGATATTTAGGCACCTCAAATATTTTAGAAGGGTTAGAATTAATATATTAAATGATTTCTTTTAGATATAGATATTTTTCAGCTTCACTTTTCAGAAATGTAGATGTCATTTATTAAGTTTGACTTGTTTGGGCTTATAATCTTATTCTGAAACTATATCTATGTAGTCTTGATTCTTCAGGTAATCAATCCTAGTTTTTTAAGAGAATGTTCAGTTAAGTATAGCCACTGTTTATTATTTTCTTAAATATGTGTTTATTGGGGGAAATTTACATGATTCTTTATTAAATCTTAAGCATTTTTCAGATATTGGTCACATCTTGCTAGATGAAGTGATTTTTGCCCAAACATGATGGCACATTCCTATAATGGTAGCACTTAGGAAGCTGAGGCAGGAGGATCTTAGTTCAGGGGCAACCTGGGCTACATAGTTTGTTCAAACCCAGTCTGGGTGACATAGTGATACCCTGTCTCAAAAAATAAAAAGAAGTTATTACCTAATGAGTTTGGTACATTTTGTGCCTTATTTCATTAATATTTACTATAGAGATGAGATATTAAACTGATTAAAATATTGTGATGTACTTAAGAAAATGAAGTAAAGTTTAGGAAGAGGAAATTAATTCATAAATTGCATTATTATCTATGAAATTTAAAATTATGTTCCATGACCTGGCATATCAAGATGAAAAAATTGCTTTAGTAAGGATTAAGTCATTCTTTGTCTAATAACAGCTAGAGAAACTGATTTTGTTGATCACACGTAATACATCACTAGCATAATGGAAATCAAAATCTACTTTTCCTAGTAGCTAGCTTAATAATTTTTTTCTAGTATATATACACTTTTCTGGTGTATAGAAAATTAATACAAATCAGTTTTTGCATGCATTTGGACAAGTCTAGAAATGAGTCTATTACAAATAGCTGTTTGTAAATTTTAAAAACTTGAAAAATAGAATACTAGCATGTAATCAGTAGACAAGCAGCTACTAAAAAAAATAACTCTGGAACCTGACTGTCTTGTGTTACTTTTTTGTTGTTGCTGGGACAAAAAATACCTAACACCCAAAATGAAGGAAGAAAAGGCATATTTAGCTCACTGCTTGTGGAGGTTTGAGTCTATAATCAGCTGGCTCTAAGGCAGGTTGGCATGGTACTGGGGCAACACTTCAAGGCAGCAGCCAGCAATAGCAGCCAGAGTAAAAGGGGGCAAGAGCAAACCTCTTTTTTTCCTTATATTGTGTACAGGCCACCCCCACTCCAGAGCCATTGTAACACTTACCAAATCTCCTTGTAAAGGATGAATGTATTTACAAACTAAGAACCCTGGCTATCTGCTAAGTCTCTTAATTAAACTTTTAAACTGCTCAAGTTGACACAAAGTATCAACCATAGCACTAACCAAATGCCCTGCTAACTCTGCTATGTAACATTATAATTGTAAGTCCAGATTTTCATATCTCTTTCTAAGATATTAAAAATATGTTTGCAAATAAATAATTGCAGATATATAATTTTAATGATAGCTTTGATGAGAATATATTTAAAATTTCTTGCTTTCGGTGTTTGAAACACTTTACTTATTAATATTAGTAACAGAATCTTTTCTTCCATACCATTTTGACAAATATCAAAACTAGTTTTCTTCTCTACCAAGGGTCAACACACTATTTCTATAAGGAACAAGTTGTAAATATTTTAGGCTTTGCAGACCATATGATCTCCATTGCAGCTATTCAGCTTTGCCTTTGTAGAATGAAGGCAACCATGTGTGATATATAAATAAGTATGGCCACGTGCCAGTAAACTTTATTTATAGAAATAAGCAGCCACCTGAAAACTATAATATTCCTAGCCTACATGTGTAAGTAAATCTCAGCGCTGGCTGTGTATCAGAATTTCTTGGAGAACTTCAAAGTTCCAATGCTAACCCCTCTCAGAAATTGTGATCTAATCACTCTTGAAGGAAACCAAGGAATTAGTATGTCTTTAAAACTTTGCTGTAGATTCTAATATAAAGAAGCATAGATTTATGATCTTTAAAAGTTACCTATCTTAAACTGATTAGTGATCTTTGAAGGGAAAAATGGTGGCAGAAACCATATGGCCACAAACTATACTATCCATAGGAGATACAAACATGTGTAACATATAGTTTTACTCTTTAAAAGTTAATCTTATGGTGTTATAGATATGTAAGATTAACTGATTATAGTAAAATATTAAAAAATGACAATAAAAAGTAAAAAATAAAATAAATAGGAAAGGAAATGAACAGAACTATAGTTGTGGAAAGAATGAGCAAACAAGTAGAACAGACTGGATAAAAGTGTAATCAGCAGTTAGGAAAATGATAGAATATTTTATATCATAAGCAGTATAACTGAGGAAGTGTATGTAGTGAGGAGAGTTGGTTTGTAAGGGAATAATGATTTATGTACCATCATTGCCTTTTAGATGTTTATGTTGAAAAACAAATTATTGTGGTAATTTATCTTGATTTACTTTTTATATTTGCACAGTTAATTTAAAGTTAGAGAAACTATGATACAACTTTTTGGAATGGAAACCTATACAGATGAAAATTGTCTTGTAAAACAAAGACTATATTATTTGCTGGTAATGTATGACTTAAATCTTGATGTTTTCAGACAATATTGCTAATGGTTGTGGCAATGATAGTATCAAATACTTTTGTTTGTTTTTCCCCCCAGTGTAGAGATTATTTAATTAGCAATTCTAGAGTGGAATAATTGTAAAGAACCTAGAAAGAATCATGTGACACTATGACTATAAAATGCAAACTTTATTTGTAGAACTGCAAACCACTTTTTTAGAAGCTAGGTAATATTGTAAAATACAAGGGTATTTTTGTTTATATATGAATAGAGAACTACTCATAACAGTAAAATTTTCAGTCACATGGCTAGTAATAGACAGGACTAGAAACCAAGTATCATCCTGGTTTAATCTTTATTTGAAACATAGCACATTCTCTTAGAAAAATATAGCTAGCATAAAAAGAAGCAGATATCTCATAAAACCTTACAACTCAAAAGAATTAAGTCATATTTTAAGTATTCTCACAAAGAAAATATCAGACATACATCATTTTACAGGCACTTCCTAACCAACAGTAAAGGAATATTATGTGGTACCAAACTTTTGTGGAGAATATGCTAAGATAACATATTCCCTTAACTCATTTTTTGCCACCAGTATAAACACAGTAATCAAAACTCAAAAAAAATCATATGAAAAAAGGAATATTTTAGGCAGTTTCATCCATAACATATATATAGATGCTCTGAATAGAATTTTAGCAAATGGAATTCAAATCTATGTCAAAAAAAAGATTGGAATTCAAATCTATGTGACTACCTTGCATTTCTCCAACTGCAATCAAAAGTAGTTTTACATATAAGAGATACACTAAATGAATTTATTAAATTTTATGCCATTTATTAATTTAGGGAAGAAATTTGCAAGAGAAGGAGCCTTCCTTAACTTGATAATGATTACTTAAAAAAACAAAACAAAAGAGTAAACACGATTCTTAATGGAAAGTTTATAAAACTCCTTTTTAAGACAAAAATGCTAGTGAGGATGTTGAGAAAAAAGAAATCATACACTTTTAGTGAAAATGGAAAACAGTAAGGAATCTTCTTCAAAAACTAAAAATAGAACTACATTATGATCCAGCTAATGAAGTAAGAATACAAAAAGATGCCTGCATGGTCATGTTCCTGGTGGCATTAGTCACAATAGCAAAGATAAGGAAGTCAGCCTAGGTGGTAGCAATTATACTCATTGTGTGTATAACCATTATGCCTATATATAAACTGTGTATGTATTATTCAGCTATAAAAAACCAAATTCTGTCATTTGCAGTAAAATTGGATGGAATTGGAGGACTTAAAAGGGGGACATAAGCAAAATAAGCCAGACATGGAAATACAAGTATCACATTACTCATATGTGAAAACTAAAAAAATAAAAAAGTTAACCTAAACATAGAGTAGTGGTGTGAGCCAGACAGAAGCCATCTCAGGCTTCTGTCTCATGCTAAAATTTCAGTCTAAATTAGCTTTTGATAACCATTGATCAGTGTGCCTGTGTGATAAATTATGTGATAACCATATGGCCTATATGCTGAAAAATTTACCTTGTGAACCTTTTTGAGAAACTTATAACAATACATTTTTAAAAGTATATTTTGCCAAGAAGAAAAATATGTCTTCACTGCCATAGGGTTAGCACAAGTTATTTGTACACCACTATAAGATTAGCACATGTTGTTTGTATCAAACTCCAAATTACCCACAGCATAAAAAAGGATGCCTCCAGTTGCATGCTTTTGGACTCTGCCCCAGGTACTGCTCCTCCCAGAGATACCACTCAGCTCTGCAACTGTCCATGACCATCACTACACTTGTCTAGAATAATCACCCCATCTGATTTCCCAGATGTACTGATCTCGGGAATGCTGTGAGTTCTTGAGCTCCATCTCCAGATCACTGTGAGTTCCAGTGCATCCTACTGGGCCCCCAGTGTTCTCACAGTGTGTGGGCATAGTGAAAAAAAGATCCTACATCATAGGTGCAGCCTTCAGCTTCCAGATTATGCTGTGGTTGAAATTTTCTGTTTTGCTATAAATGCTCAATAAACCATTTCATATGAGAGATTCTTCGACTCTTGGAATCTTTTTTTGACAGATGTACAAAGTCCCTTTGGCTTCTCTGAGCCCAAGGTAGCCTAAATTGGAGGACCTTTTGGCTTCAAGAGTGGCCTCCATGTGTGCTCAGATAGTGATTACCAAGAACTGGAAAACACAGGAAAGAAATGATGGAAGAATGGTGGATTGATATGATCAATGCTATATATATATATATATATATATATATATATATATATATATATATTGAATACACCACAATGAATCCTATTGATATTAATAATTAATATGTGGCAATTAAAAAAACTTGAAAGTAAGAAACATGGATACCTGATACTATTATTTCTATCTAATGCTTTATTGGCTGTCCTAAATAATGTGAGAAGATAGAAATACATTAAAGCTGGTGATTTTAAAGCAAAGTAAAAACCTTTCATTATTCACAAGTTAACTACATGGTTCCTCAGTTTATGAACTTGATTTGTTCCATAATTCAGGAGAAGATGGCCATGGTCGTGTTCATCATCCAATGTGGAAGTCACAAACAGAAGCAAAATGTTGTTAAAGGTTTCTGTCTGGGAACCAGATTGTTCCAGAACAGAAGTGTCTGTGTACTAGGGTATTACTGGTTTTTTGCCCAGAAAATTCAAAGTATTAATAAGTAAGATATTTGGAAAACTAACTATAAGGTCACTACAAAAGTCAACTAATTTTGTACATTCCAATAATGAACAGTTAAAAATTATAATTAAAAGTTATCATTTGCATATTCAACAGTAACTGAAATGTATCTAGAAATAAATTAACAGAGATATGTAAGATCTGCTGGAAGATGATTATGACAGATTATTGAAAGACATTAAGAAAGCCCTAAATGAGGAATATCTCATATTCATAAGTAGCAGGTCAGCCTCATTTTCATAAATATATGATAGTCCTCCCAAATTTGTCTATAGATTTGGTTCTATTTCATAAGATCTATTTCTTTAGAACTGACTCTTATTCTAAAATTCAAATTGGTATACATAAATGATAAGAATAATCAAGACACTTCTAAAGAATAAGAATAGGGGGATAAACAAGGAATGAGGACTTGTCCTATAAATATCAATAATTATTCTAAAGACATATCTGTAGTGTTTATGACAATGTGGTATTTATATAGAGAAATTGATCAATGCATCACAATGCAAAACCAGAAGCCCTAAAAACAGAATTTTGATAAATGATAGTTGTTCTATACAAATTAACAAGGAAGAACTATTCAGTAAAGAATGCTCAGATAATTGATTATATACATGAGAAAATGATTGTGTCCTTATAACATTCTATGTAAAAAATCAGATCCAGAGAAGAAATCAAGATGGCCAATCAGTGAACAACAAAATACAAAGCCTCCCATGAGAAACAACTCATATGCCAGAATAAAACATCTTGGAGAGATCCAGACAGAGGGAGATGGATTCTCTTGACACAGGAAGAAATTAAAACTTAATAAAGCTCATCAAACACATCGGGACTAAAACTGGAATGCCTAAAATTTACGGGACACAGCATTTTCGCTGTGACTCACCAAGTTTGTGCTGGCCTGAATTTGTGCCAGCTTGAATCCGTGCTGGCTGGCAGAGCTGCCCAAACTCGTTCCTGCTGCCACTCATAGGAGCCACAGCAGTGCTGAAGTTGGGGATTGGTGAGCCCAACAGAGAGCAGAAAGGCGAAAGGACCTTCATTAATCCACGGTAAGTGTTGGGAATGAGACCCCCCCCAAAGGAAGGGCACAACCAAATGTGCAACATGGTGCAATTGGGCAGGAGGAGCCTGAACTGGGAGCAACAGTGACTTCAGTTGGGTGCTACCTCCCCAGAGCAGATTTGTGGGATTTGCTTGGACTGGGCTGCGCCTCTGGCCAGGAACCAGTGAGCCATCCCAAATTGATTCCCTGTGTCAAGCACGCACTAACTGGGTGAAGGCCCCTGAAGTTTGGATGGCCTGGTGGGGAGGGACAGGCATACGTAGTCCCTGCTTAAATCTTAGTGACAAGGGAGCAGGCAGGAGAGGGTGAAGGTCCCTTGCCAGTGTGCATCAGAAGAACTATGGCCAACAGGGAAGGGGGGTGGGACCTGCACTGTAAACCTGTGTGGGGGAAGCAGGGACCATGACAGGAGAGAGAGGCAAGAGGAAGCCCCCAGCCCAGAACCCTGAGAGCACTTATCCAGGAGAGGAAACAACAAGGGGGACTGAGGGTAGAAAACATATAACATCAGACATGGCTTCAACAGACTTTAAGAGATATCTTCGGGACCTTGTAGATGAGCTCAAAACTGAAATATTAAATCAGGTAAAGCAAGATATGAGTAGAGTAATAAAAGAAATGCTCTCAGGAAGCATCTCTCAGGAAGATACAGATGGAAGAAGGGAGGAAAACAAAAAAAGGAAAGAAAGATTCAATAAAGAATACAAAGAAAATATAGAATACATGAAGCAGATTCAAAGAGACTACTAGGAAATTAAAAACTCCATTGAACACTGGCAAAACTCCTTAAAAGAAACTAAGGATAGACTATCAAAACTTGAAGACAAGTTTGTAATGTGTGATCATGAAAGGAAAGATCTCTTAAAAATAACAAAGAAACTGGTAGTAACAATACAAAGGCTAGAAGATGACAAGAGAATCTACAATTTAAGAATAAGAAATGTGAATGAAGAAGCAGGAATACAAACAGGCAAATTACAAAGGCTATTCACAGAAATAATTAAGGAAAACTTCCCAAGCATGGGAAAGGAAAATGACATTTAGTTATGTGAGGCATACAGAACTCCAGCCACCTACAACCAAAACAGATCTATACCCAGACATATAATAATCAAGATACCAGGAATTCAATATAAAAACAGAATATTAAAAGCCATCAGAGAAAAGAAACAGATTACCTACAAAGGTAAGCCCATCAGGATCAGGGCTGACTTCTCAACACAGACCTTCAGATCAAGAAGAGCTTGGAGTGAAGTCTTCCAAGCCCTGAAAGAAAATAACTTCCAGCCCAGATTGATGTACCCTGCAAAACTTTCACTAGAAATTGATGGAGAAGCAAGATGTTTCCATGACAAAGAGGAACTGGGGGAGTTTGTGACCACCAATCTAACCCTACAGAGAATACTGAAGGATATTCTAAAGAGAGAGAAAAAAATACCAGGATTTTAGGA
The DNA here is from genome assembly GCA_004027455.1 of Hydrochoerus hydrochaeris. NCBI lineage: Eukaryota > Metazoa > Chordata > Mammalia > Rodentia > Hydrochaeridae > Hydrochoerus > Hydrochoerus hydrochaeris. The sequence goes on along the minus strand of PVLA01006901.1, from coordinate 85,386 downwards.
ATAGTGGCAGAAAGGCCTCAGTGAGTGGGGCAGGCAGTAGAATGAAGGAGAAAACTAGACAAACAAAGGCAGAAAAATAGCATAGCAGAAATGAGGCAGAGAAGGATGGCTAGAATCTCTAACATAGATGGCCTTGATACACTATATTGTTAATAGTGCACCAGGATTTAAAACCCACATTACTCAGACTACTTTGCTTAGATGTATTATATTCTGTTCCAGTCATTATAACTGTACTAGACTTGAGGGCACAGTTATCCTGAAAATAACAGGGTATAGTACAGTAATCATCCTTAATTTCCTATTAACTTGATCTAAAGCTCTGTAGAACCTACACTTTTTTACCATGACTAATTGTAATTGAATCTGGTTTGTTAGATCGCTGTTTAGTATTGATAGATTTTATTCAAAGCTGTTATGATTGATAGTATCAAGTCTGAGAGTATAGGCAATTGCACTTAAGATGACAAAATTCACTAGAATATCCCCTCTGGTTTGATTATTACCTGCCTTTGAAGTTTTATACTCTCTACGATGTTTTATTTTTACTGATATTGTTGTATACTGCTATATTCAATTATACTGCTATATTCAATTATGCCTGATGATATAGACAGTTCTATTGAAGATAATAAGATACAACACTGTAATCATTGTAGATCACCTTGTACTGTGGTTTTATATGACTTTTTTGCTTTCATGTTTTTATAGGAATTCTTTTTGTTTTGTCTTGCTATGTTTTGTTTTTCCCTCTAATACAGAAAGGATAGAAATATATGTAGAGACTCATACATGCATAGCTGTTTACACCCTCACTGTTTGAATATCTACTTTGTATGCTTTAATTTTGTAACTTGAACAACTATTTCTAAGAGGACAATATGTAATTTATCAACTACTTATTTCTTATTGTTTATCTTTTTTTTGAAATTCTGTATTATCTCTACCCTTTACATGCTTTTGTTTCTCTTTAAATAATAATAATAATAAGTAAATAAATAAAAAATCATATGCAGGGTAAAACTTTTAGAAGAATTTGTAGAAACCAATCCAGAAGTTTTACCTTGTAATAAGGAAGTATTTTTTGAAAAAGATAAAAGAGGTAGTAGCCATAAGAGAAATATTAATTAACTACGTTGACCATAGGATATGTTCCCACAAAGGCACCATAAAAAGAACTGAGAAACAAGCTGCAGGCAGATAAAGATTCTTGCAACTATATCATGAACAGAGAATTAAATTCATCTGTTACAAATAAATGAGAAAAAAAATCCAATGTAAAAATGGACAGAGGAAACACATGGGCATTTCATAGAAGAGGCTGCATATATGAACCATAAGTGTATAAAATGGTGTTCAATATAATTAGTAATAAGGGACATGAAAAATAATACCATAATGAATTATATCATTAGATTGATCAAAAATAAGAAATTAATGCCAAAATTAGGAAAAGGTATGTATTAATTGGAATTCTTACACATTCCTGATGCAAAAATAGCTAGGTTCATTACTTGAAATAATATGGAATTACCCTATAGAATTGAATATTTGTATATAACACAGACCAGGATTTCTACTTCTAGGTATAATGCCTCAGTAATACTCCTACCTGTATGAAAAGGAGGACATATAAAAAAATATTCATAGCAACTCTGTAATAACATAAACTTGGAAATAATATATCAATCAACATAATAATGAACAAATTAAAATATTTTTATCACATTGCAATATTATTCAGTTATGAAAATGAAAAAAACTGATGCATACAGCTACATAGATAAATTTTAGTAACAATTTGGTGTGAATGAAGTAGCTAGTACTTTTACTCCATTCACATAAACTTCAAAAAACATACCAAACAATATTTTGTTTGAAGAAAAATATGTAAACAATAAAACCATTTTTAAAATAAGGTAATAAACACAAACTATGATTAAACTTTGGTGAGGAGACAAGTGGATGTTATAATAGAGGTAGAAGACTATTGATAATGGTCTGCTTTTTAGGTTTAGTAATGGTAACAGAAGTGTTCAGTGCTATTTACACACATATATTCTTTAAGAAATATTAAGTATATTAAAGTTACATATTTGTTTTTTAAAAATCTACCTGGATCTTCAGGATCCTCCAACTATTCCAGAAAAATATTCCAGAAAAGCAAATAAAACCAGAATGGAAATTGGCAAAACTAAATTACTGATTTATAACAAGATAAGTAGTTTCTTATAAAATGTCTTAAGTATCAATTTTCAAATGTTAGCTGATGAAAAGTAATGAATTACTATTTACTCAAAATCTACCCAAAATGATGCTGTGGTAATTATACATTTTCATGTACATTTTACTGTAAAATGGTTTTTCACAGTAATATCTTTTTAATAATTTTTATTTTTTAGATCAGAACTGGGTAATATGCCAAAAAATCATACCTGTGATGTTATTGGCATGTTACCTTTTGTTGAAATGGTCTAATGGTCAACAAAAAATAAGCTTTTAAACTTGAAATTCTTAAACACTGATTCAGTGAATAGTCTTATATTCAAACCTGTATGTTATAATAAGCTAATTTTATTTATTTTTATATTCTATCCATATAGAAAACCCTGAAGATTTTTTTTTATCATACTACTGGATTCACATTGTTGATGGGACTTTGAGAGCAGCTATTTATAGTGGAATCATTTTCTATATCTCAGCAAGAAATCTTTGAAAATATTTACCCAAGTACTGAGTTCTTACTTTATTATGTTTTGTTGTGCGTGTTACTATTACATAATAATAAGGTTTTTTAGGGAAACTGGTACATGCCTTTAAAATATCTTAATAAATTCATAATATTTGTATTTTTTATTTAGAGGGGTGGGAGTATTAATTTTAAAAATGGTAGAATAAGTCCACTTGTAGAAATGACATGATACTGCATTGACAAACTCAAGCAGTCTGATAGTATGTTTAAATCATTTCTATATTAATACTGTGTTTCATATTATAGATATTAACCACCTAGAGGTTGTCTGTTTAAAATTATATTGGAATTGATATCACTTTTTTAGAAAACAGCTTTTTAAATCAATTCTCATTAGAATTTTATACATAACAAAAGTAAAACTAAAACATAGTCAGTTCCCTTTGTGTCAATTTGGAAATTGACTAAGTAGATCCATTAAAGACATGAAAGACTATTAATGATTATTCATTGATAAATAATGACATGTATAATGTGATTTAATTGCATAATGATATGTACTTAAATAATGATAATTGTATGATTGCTTATTAAATTAATGTTGGGTAGGTGGTGTTATACCAGTTGGTTAGTATTTTGCTTACTTTGGCACTGACTTTTTCCTTTGCATACATTCAGATATAAAAGTATGTTCTCACCAATTTTATTCATTTGAAAATATTTTAAAGATATCCTTTTATATATCTCATATGACATGACAGGCTAGGCTTCAAATTCATATTATAATATATATACACACACAATACTTTTCAATAATTTTGGTGAATATTATTCAAATTCAAAGCATAAAGCAAGATATAGTGTGCTATTTTATTATCATTGCTTGCTAATCTTTAGGAAATTCCCAGGATTTATTGCTTTTAATTTTTTACAGTAGCAATAAAATAGAAACTATAGGACACTTAGAGACCATATACAGGGCTGTTCTGCTAACCCTTTATTCACTATGCAAAACAGAATTCATACATTTACTTCATTAGATTCCACTCATGGCTGTGAGAAAAATTACTTAAATATATCTGATTAAAACAACCTTACCCCAGTTTTAGAGGAAGAGAGTGAAAAATTTGGCCTTAACTCCTTAACTAAGGACTGGGCTTTTAAGGTCAGTGGGCTATGACCTTTCATATGACTTCTTCAGGGACATAAGTGATTGGTAGTGATGACACATAGTGATAATTCTATTACCTTACTTTAGGTATGCTTTGAGGCTAAGTCCTTCTCTGTTTGTATCCACTTTAAACAACTAGCTGATACAAGTTTTGGGGTAAGGATTTCCCACAGAATCTTTGAGAGCATGCATGTTCTATTTCTTCTGGTAATGTTAAATCTGTTTCAAAAAAAAAGGATGTATCAGCTTTGGTGAGGTTTATGCTAGCACAATAATTGACAGTAGTCACAATTCATTTCATTCTTTTTGATCAAGAAGGAAAGGAAAAAAATCACTAAATTGAATAGGAAGTCCAGCCTACAGATAGAAGCATAATCAGGAGTCTCCTGTCATAATACTGCAATTATTTGGTAGTATGACATTTTTTCTTAAGGAAAGTAAGGAACTAAGAGGAGCTAGTAATGTGTGTTTCTTATGTACCAGATGAGTATGGCTATTAATCTCATTTTGTACTCCCACTTACCTTTTAGAAAACTGACTCTGTTACACATTTTCAGGTAAGAAAGCAAAGATCCAAAGGGACTAAGCTATTTCCTGGTTGTCAAACAGCTAAAAAGTGTTAGAGCACTTAGATTTTTAATGGTCATAAAATTAGAATTAGAAATTTCTTTATTGTATTAACATACCATGAGATCTACTTCTCAAACATATTTATTTTGTTTTATTTTTATTGATATATGTTTGTGTGATACATAATAATTACAGTCATCTTGGGGAATTGTTATACCTTACCTTAATTATTTATTTACCATCTCCTCTCTATCCTCTCTTGTGCTATCCCAGATCCCCATCCCATCTCTACAAAGTCTGCCTCCCTGTTTCCTGTTGTCTTTCATTTTGCTCTTTAAGTTATTCATATTTTGGCTCTCTCATTTTTGTAATTTTCTTAAATTTTACTATATTGGCACTTTTGGCCTCTAATATTCATGTTAATGAAGTTTTTGAAATAAGAGAAAAGTGATCTAAGTTAACAGACATAGCATTTGAGCAAATTTCCTTGATTTTCATTGCTACAGAATAAAGAACTAGTGAATATGAAATGCAGCAAATGAACTTATAGTCATTCTTTAGAAAAGTTTTATGTTCAAATAAGAACCTAGTTTTATGTGATTACAAGGATTTATATCTGTTTCTTCATTTCCTAGTTTCTAAGACTAAAGCTGTTTTAGAGCGTGATGAGTTAGAACTGGAAACTTTTGGATTAATGAACGTTTCATAGCTAAAAATAACTGATAGCTTTCAAAAACAGCTAAAATCTGAAGACATTTTATGACCTTTCTGTGATTCTTTGTAGTGTGTCATGTAGATTAGCAAGATGAAGAGAAAATACATGTGATATAAATCTGATCATCGAACCTTGAAGTCTATTAAAGGTAAATATATGAAACATATAAAATACTTTCAGAAGCAAATACAAATTACTAGTCTATTTCCTGGTGTAAAGATTCACATAATATGGGGTTCATTGTTAGACTTACTAAATCAGAGAAAGTATCATGGAGAAACTAAGCTTTTTTTCTCTGTAAGAAGTAATTTCTTATACACAGTTGTGTGCCAAATTAGAAGGATTTGTGTACTCTTCATCTGTGGAACAAGCAAATGACTTGAGTTACATGTAGCCATTGTACTTGTCCCTGGAAAGAGTTCTGATAAAAAGGGCTAGTGTCAGATCCTTAAGTGTGGTGAAAGGAGAACAATCAGCAATATTGCCCAGTCACTCATTAGAAATGCAAAATTTCAGGTCCATTCTAGACTCACTGAATATGAATTTTCATTTTTAGTAAGTTCTTTGTTATTCCTATATGTGTAAACATTTAAGAAGCAATGTGTTAGATCCTAACTTGGTATGTACTCTTGGAAATGTACAAGTAGTTTCAGTTTCATAAGCGCTTTCATTTTCTATTGTGACATACTTTGTCTATAGTTTAAGTTGTCAGAAATGACACTTAAATACAGAAACCACTTGATTTTATCAGTATAATTGAAATTCCAGCTTTTATTACTGGTAATTTCTTTGTGTATTTTTTAGAAATATAATAGTTTCTTTTTGCTAAAACATTTTAGCATATGTTTACTTTTATGGTTAACATCTTTATCATTACATTTTAACAAAAAATATTTGGCCTATGAAATATATGGCTTGATCACTTAGCATTTTGGCTAAGATCAAGTGAAACATATGATTTCCAGATTACTTCCAATTGAGGAAATAATTTTTTAATTTACTGGAGAACTGCATTTGCATTCTTCAGTTAGCATTAATTGTTGTTTGATGTGAAATATAGATAATTTTAAATTGCTTACTAGACTAAAGTTTATTAGGCCCAGTACCACACTATAGATTAACATAAGTTTTAAATTGTACTAAATAAAACAAAAATTGTCAAATTTGGTCTCAAGATCTCACATTTTATTTATATTAAGAAGAGTCTCACTACTTGTCTATGAGTAGACCCTCCAAATATAGCAGTTTCATATAAATTCAGTGAATTTTAAAAATTTGAAAAAATTACATCTGTGCTGAACATGTAGAGACTTTTCTCCTGTCATGATTACATAAACAATATGATTTAATGGCTATTTACATTGCATTTACATTGTATTAATAATTACAGCTAATCTAGGGGTGGTTTAGAATATATGTGAGTGTGTAAGATACATGCAAATGCTGTGACACTTTATGTAAATGTCTTGAACATCCACAGATTTTGGTGTCTACACGGGTTGTGATACTTCACCATGCACAGATACTGAGGGACAACTATGCATTATTTTTTTCTGGTGCCTCCAAAGCATTAAGATAAAAGTTTCCAAATGAAAGAGAGAAATATGTAGAATGGGATGTTTATCAGGATACTAACATGTTCATAATTTAAAAATCTATCAAAGAAGAGTTCTAGAAGAATTGTGACACACATCTTTTCAGTACTTCATTTTATAAATATTAACAATCTCATATGTAAATATGCTCCTTTTAAGTATGCATTAAGACCTAGTCATAAATAGTTGTATTTAGGTAATGCTATACTTTCAGACTAATAATATAAAAATCAGAGTTTGCAGAATAAACTTTCCAAAACTTGGACTGTTAGAAAGTTCATTAGCTTTTCTTTTTCCTGTTTTTATAGCATCTGCTGGATAGTTGCACTTTAGTCTACTTAAACACTAATGTGTCTGATTTTCTTAGAATTCTTTTACTGTCTTTGGATAATTTTGTGCAACATAGTAAAGAAGTGACCTAACTTCTTTCTCTTGGTGATATTATAGATTGTTATAATACTAAATTTTATACTAAAAAAGTCCTATAGAGTATATTACAGGCCACTTTTTATTTCTCTTGTTATGCTTTATTATTCTTGCAAGGAAGGCATAGAGACCAGCCATACACCTATAATACCAAGGTAAAAAGAAAAATCTTTATTCAGTGTATTAAGACAAAGACCAATTCTGGGGAAATGAAGAATAATGTTATTAGTGGATATTACCCCTATCCACCAGTGCCACAAACATTTTCTGAGTATAGTAATTCCTTTAAAATTAACTAATGAAATTGACAGTTCTTTCATAATTATGTTTATATGATATATATATAGTATATGTTTTTTCAATGAATCATCATTCTTTACTTTTATTAGATTGAGCACAAATATAACAACACTCAGTGATAATAATTTTGTCTTAATATACACCTTAAAGTATATATTGTGTATCTTAAATGTTAATATTTTTATTATATTAGGTTGGAAGAACAGAGAGAATGTAGAAGATAATTAGCTGGGGATAGCTATATTTAATATCATTGAGGCCATATCTAATTTAGTAGACCTCAAATCCCATTATATAGAAAGACTAAAGACATCTGAGAAAGACACTGGGCAATTTGATATCCATATATTGACAACTCTATTATGCTACTCTTGTGGGATATTATGTTTTATGTATAATGTAACTGAGTGCATTTAAGTAAAAATTATAGCAAAATAAATAAGATGCTGAATTTGAAAATGAAGTACCAATTAAAGGCCTAATATTAATTTATTTTAGTAGAATTAATAAGCACTAGTTGAAAAGTTTAATGTAAGTATATTCTTTTTAAAAGCTATGAAATAACCACATATATGTAAAAAAGTTTTGAAATGCTGATCTATCATCATCTAAAGATTGGCATCTTCTTGTACATCATAATCACAGCAATGTTTTTATACATTTTTATTTTAAAAACAAAACAAAAATGATAGAAACAATACAAGATAAATATTAGCAAATTAACAGTATTTTATATATTACATATTGTTATCTTAGAAGTAGTTGTTCAGATTACAAGATTTGGGTGTGAAACAAATGATCAAAGAATCAAACAAAGCACAAAATGCTCCCATTGATGAAATTACAGAGATTAGTAGTATAGTTATCCATCTTGTGTGTATATATATATACACACATGCGCACACACACACACACACACACACACACATGAATACCTATATACTTAAAATCTTTTGCCTTCTTCCTTTTCTCCTTTGCCATGTCCCAGTTGTTCTTTCCTTTTGAGCACTTTCTTTCCTTTGGTTTTCACAATATCTATTGTACATTTTGGATCTTATTACTCTTTCAGTTTTTTTTATACTAGGGAGAAAATACAATAGTTACACAAGTGAATCTGATGTATTTCATTTTTTATTTTAAAAAACAAAACAAAAAAGGATAGAAATGACACAGAATTTTAAAAATAGAAAAATAACACTAAATAATATAGTGCATATTGTTATATTAGAAGTAATTGTTCTGGTTACAAGATTTAGGCATGAAAAAATGATCAAAGAATCACACAATGAAAGCGCAAACTGTTCTTTTGGATGAAATAACAGAGATACCATTTAAAATTAAAAAATAACAGATTAATAGTATAGCTATCTATCATACATATACATACACACACACACATACACACACACACACACACATATATACATATATATATACCTATATACATATAATCATTACCATTCTTCCTTCTCTCCTTTCCCCTATCCCAGTTTTTCTTTCCTTTAGAGCACTTTCTTTCCCTTTCATTGCCACAATATTTATTGAACATTTATAATTCTTTCAGGGTATTTTTTTACACTAGGGAGAAAATATGATATTGACAAGTGTGAGTTAGATTTACTTCACTTATATATATGGTCTCAAGTTCTCCATTTAGCTGTAAAAGCCTCAAGATTATCCTTCTTTGTTGCTGAGTAATATTCCATTATATAAAAATAACACATCTTTTGTAGCCATTCCATGGTTGATAGGCATTTGATTGCTTCCAAGATTTAACTATTACAAATTGTACTGCTATAAACATAGGTGCACATATATATGCCTGTAGCACATTGTTTTCAATTTTTCCAGGAAAATACCCAGAAGGGGAGTAGCTGGATTGAATGGCACTTCCAATCCTAGTTTTTTGAGGTGCGGCACCCTTTTCTGTCCATGCTGCGTCCTAGTCCATCCATGCCTTGTGACAATCACTTCTCCAGGAAAAGGACACCACATGTGGGAATTGGGCGCAGGGATCTTGGAATGTTTTGTACTGATAATTGTAATTTGTGTAGTTCACATGTGTATGTTTTTATGTAATGCTCAATATGGAGTCAAGGGTGGAGACTCCAGGGGGATTGCTGGAGGCCCTCTAGATAACCCCTTTGTGAGGACTGGTTGTGGAGTTTTGCCTTCTGTGAGTAGTGTGAGAGAGTTTATGCGGAAGCTTTAAATGAAAGAGCTCATGGAGGAGGATTTGTGGGGTTCCTGTGAGACAACTGCCCTGAGACACTGGACAGGCAGCCAAAGACGGGCAACTAGGACACATATGTTATGCCACCGGTCGCCTAAGACAGGCACAGGACCAATTGCTGTCCTGCAGGCCCATGACAGGTAAGGCCTGGTTGGGTTCATATGAAGAGTCCTTGACCCAAGACAGGTGCTGTCCTACAGGCAGCCAAAGACGGGCAACTAGGACACATATGTTATGCCACCAGCCACCTAAGACAGGCACAGGACCAATTGCTGTCCTGCAGGCCCATGACGGGTAAGGCCTGGTTGGGTTCATATGAAGAGTCCTTGACCTAAGACAGTCACTGTCCTCACAGGAACTGCCATACTCCCATAAGTGATAAAGGAAACAATGTAGGGAGTGGCATAATAGCCTCACACATCTCTTCCTCCTGCAGGCATCCAGGTGCATCGGCTTACATTTCCCAAGCTAACTAAGTAACAAGATTGAGATGTTACAAAGGTGAAAAGAGTTAATTAACACCTATTGAGCCTGGGGCGCTTCCTTCTTGGGGTTGAGGTTAATTAAAACCTATTGTTTAGGATTATCCCTGCCTGGCCCTAAGCCTGGGGTGCTTCCTGCTTGGGGCTGGGGGTTGCTGCCAAGGTTAGCACATATATATTCCAGCTTCTAAAAAATAAAACGGATTCAGATTCACTCACAGACTGGTGTGCAGTGTCTTCTGTTTCTCACTCGCCGACTCCCTGTCCACCTTTGGGAAACCCTAGCCCTGCCGCAGCTGGACTCAGGCATTGAGGAATCTTCACACTGATTTCCACAGTGACTATATCAGTCTGCACTCCCACAAACAATGGAGAAGGGTTCCTTTTTCCTCAAAGACCTGCAAACATTTGTGATTGGTTGAATTCTTGATGGCAGCCATTCTTTCTGGAGTGAGATTGGAATCTCAATGTTATTTTAATTTGCATTTCTTATGATCAGTGATGTTGAATATGTCTTCCTGTATTTATTTTCCATTTGTATTTCATCTGAGAAAGTACATATTCATCTAAGATGCCCAGTTTTGGATTGAGCCTCTGAATTTGGAGGTATGATGTTTTTCAATTATTTATATATTCTAGATATAAGTCCATTATTTGAGGGACAGCTGGCTAAAATTCATTTCCATTCTGTGGGTTTTCTTTTCACTCTGTTCGTAATTTCTTTTGAGATGCAAGAACTTTTAAATAAAATGAGATCCTAGGTGTTGATTCTTTGAAGTACTTCATGTGTGATTTGTGTTTTATTCATGAACTCTCTGCCTACCCCTAAGTCTTCAAGATTTCTACCTACCTTGTCTTCCAGCAGGTTTAGTGTTTCTCTTTTAATATTCAGATCTTTGATCTATTTTGACTTTAGTGCATGGTGATGGATATGGGTCTAGTTTCAATCTACAGCATGTGAAAAGCCAATTTTTCCAACACCGTTTATTAAAGAGGCTATCTTTCTTCCAGTGAACATGTTTAGCCCCTTTGTCAAAGATGTGGTGGCTGAGTGTCTTTGTAGTTGTGTCTGTATCTTCTAATCTGTTCCATTGAAACTTGTGTCTTGTTTTTTGCTAATACCATGCTGATTTTTTCACAGTAGCTTTGTACTATAATTTCAAGTCAGGGATTGTGATGCCTCTGGCCCTGCCTTTCTTGCCCAAGATTGGCTTTGCTATTATAGGTCTCTTCTATTTCCAAATGAATTTTAAGAATGTTTTCTCTTAATCTGTGAGGTATGTTAATGTTATTTTGACCATGATTGCATTAAATCTGTATAACAGTTTTGGGAGTATGGCAGTTTTCACAGTGTTGCTTCTTTCAAACCAAGAACAAGGAATATTTTTCCATATTCTCACATCTCCTTCAATCTCCTTTTTAAAGTATTATAGTTTTCAATGTATAGGTCTCTTATATCCCTTGTTAGGTTGATTCCCAAGTATTTCATTTTTTGGATGCTGTTGTGAAAGGTGTTATTTCCATAATTTCTCTCTCAGTTGTTTTTGTACAAGAATTCTATTGATTTTTCTGTTCTGACTTTGTTCAGCAGCTATACAGATGAATTTGTCTATTAACACCAATACTCTTTTGATGGAGCTTTTGGGGTCGTCTATGTAGAATATCATATCATCTGTAAACAGTGATAATTTATTTCTTTCCTATCCTTAATTCTGTTATTTCTCTCTTGTCTAATTGCTCTGGACAATGTTTCCAGAACTATATTGAATAGGAGTGGGGATAGGAGTCATCCTTGTTTTGTTACTGACTTCAGAGTAAAAGCTTTCCATTTTTGTCCATTAGTATGATACTGGCTATTGGTTTGTCATAGATGGCTTTTATCAGATTGAGGTAGAGACCATCTATTCCAATTTTCTGTAGAGCTTGTATTGTGAACAAGTTTTGGATTTTAACAAAAGGTTTTGTGCATCTGTTGAGATGCTCATGTGATTTTTGTCTTTAGCTGTTGATGTGGTGTATTACATTTATTGATTTGTGTATGTTGAAATATTCCTGCATTCCTGGGATAAATCCCCTTTGATCATTATATATAATCTTCTTGATGACTTAATGCATTCTATTTGCTAGTATTTTACTGAGAATTTTTGCATTGATGTTAATTAAGGAGATTGGCCTGTAATTCTCCTTTTTGATTGGATCAATTTCTGGTTTTGGTATCAGAGAATTACTTGTGTCCAGGAATGCATTAGGGAGAATTGCATCATTTTCTGTTTCATTTAAGGGTTTGAGGAATATTGGCACAAAATCTTCTCTAAATTTTTTGTATAATTCAGCTGTGAATCCATTGGGAAATGGGCTTTTCTTTGTTGGTAAGTTTTTAATTACATTTTCAATTACACTAATTGATATTGTGTTATTCAAAATTTTTATATCTTCTTGATTCAGCTTTGGTGATTCATATGTTGTTAGGAATCTGTCCGTTTCCTCTGTGCTTTCCAGCCTATGTGAGTAAAGAGTTTTTAAAGTAGGTATTCGTGATATTGTGAATTTGCACAGGATCTGTAGTAATTTCACCCTTTTCATTCTTTATTGCATCCATTTGAGTTTTTTCTTTCTTTTTCTTGATAAGGATGGCTAGGGGTTTATCAATTTTGTTTATTCTTTCAAAGAACCAACTCTTCAATTCATTAATTCTTTGTGTTGTTTTCTTAGTCTGAATAGTGTTATTTTCTGCTCTGATTTTTATAATTTCCTCCCTTCTATGAACTTTAAGACTGACTTGTTCTTTTCCTAGGAGCTTGATTTCCAGCATTAAGTTGTTTATTTTCTCACTCTGTTTTCCTGATGTGACAATTCATTGCTATGTATTTTCCTCTTAGGACCATTTTCATTGCCTCCTGTAGGTTTTGATATGTAGTATCTGAATTTTCATTGAATTGTATATATTGATTAATTTCTCCTTTAATTTCATTATAACTCATTGGTATTTTAGGAGGGCATTATTTAATTTCCATATGTTTATGGACATTTTGAAGTTTCTTTTGTCATTAATTGAAAATTTCAGTGCACTATGGTCAGATAATATGCATGGGATAATTTCAATACCTTTGCTTTTACCTAAGCATGCTCTATGGACTAATATATTCTAATTTGGAGAATTCCCCATGTGCAACTGAGAAGAATGTATATTCTGATATTTTTGATTGGAACACTCAGTATATATCTAGTGAATCCATTTCTACAGTTTTGTTTGAGTTCTGTTATTTGTTTGCTGACTTTTTGTCTAGTTTACCTATCTCTTTGTGACAATGGGTGTTTAAAGACCCACATTACAATTGTGTTACTGCATATTTGATTTTTCTTATCTATTAGTATTTGTCTTATATAGTTGAGTGCTCTTGTTTTGCTTCATAAATATATATTTATTATTGTTATCTCTTCCTCTTAAATTTTTCCCCTAAAAATGTGTAGTGACCTTCTTTATCTCTTTTTACCACCCTTGGTCTGAACTTCACATTGTTTGCAAGGAGAATATCTACTCCTGCCTTTTTCCTGGGTTTTTTTCACATGGAATATTGTTTTCCATCCTCTGACTTTAAGTCTATATGTTTCTTTTTCTGTTAAATGTGTTTCTTGTATACAGCATATTGTTGGATCCTGTTTATTTTTCCCCTCCTTCTTCCTCTTCTTCTTCTTTCTTCTTTTTTCTTTCTTCTTTCTTCTTCTGTACCAAAGATGAAACTCACAACCCCACACTTGCCAGGCAGTGGCTTATGCCACTGAGCTAAACCCCTGGCCCTGGATGCTGTTTCTTGATCCATTCTGTCAACCTATTTGTATTAATTTGTGAATTGAGGGCATTTGCCTTGATGGTTATAAGTGATATGGTTTAGCTTAAGTTTTTCATGTTATTTTCATGCTGTTGGTTTACTGCTTTTCCCCTTGTTTAATTGCTTGCCCTGCCTTGTGGTTTCTTTCTGTTTTTGTTCTGGGAATCAAGGTCAATTTTATCTCTCTCTAGAGTGCATTTAAGTACTCTTTCTAGAGTTTGTTGATCATGAATTTCTTCAGTTGTGTTTATTCATGCAAATGTCTTATTGTTCCATTTAGTTTCAAAGAAAATATTGCAAGGTAAATCTTGGTTGAAAGTTATTTTCTTTGAGGGCTTGAAATACTTCACTCCAAGCATGTTTTGATTTTAAGTGTCTGTGTTGAGCAGTTGGCTGTGATTCTAATGGGTTTTCTTTGATAGTTGCACAGTTTTTTTCTAACAGCTTTTAATATTCTGTGTTTGTGCTAAATTTCATGGATCTTGATTATTGCATGTCAGTTTAGATTTATTTTGGTTATGGCTGTTTGGCATTCCATATACCTGACTAATCTGAGTATCCAATTCTCTTCCTGTACTTTGGAAATTTTCTTCTGTTACTTCTGCAATTAGCTTTTTACATCATTTGTATTGACTAATGCATTTTCATTTATGAATCTTATTTTTATTTGCATCATTTTTAGAGCTATTGAATTGTTATTTCATGATTTATTTTTATTTTTTATTTTTGGTACTGGGGATTGAACTCACAACCTCACACTTTCCAAGCAGACACTTACACAGCTCAGCTAAACCCCCAGGCAATCCCTTGTTATTTTTAAGAGTTCTTTCTGTCATTCAGTGTTTCCATTATTTTATCATGTTCCTGTACTTTTTTTCTATGTTTTCTCTAGCTATGCTGAGGAACTCCTTTATTAAGGTTGACATTTTTCTCTTTACCTGAGAGATTATTTCTGATATAAATTCCTCTGTAGCATCATGGATTTATTTCTTTATTTCATTTGATATCTTTTTACAAATTTCAGGTGGGTGTCTGATTTCCAATGTCCTCTATTTCAATGTCTCCTGTATTTGTTACAGACAAGCTAGGTGTTTGAGATTCATTTTGCTTTTTTGTTTTGCCATTTTCACCTCTTGGATTAACATTTTGAGCTTTTCAGTCCTGCTCATCTTGACTGTCTGTTGTGTGATTTTTAGGGTCCTACTGTGTGTCTGACCATCACCCATTTGCTTGGTCTGTCCTCTTTCCAACTGACTGAAGTCCTCTGGGAGAGGGAAGGCATTTTTCATGGTTACAATCAGCCAACTAAGATGCTGCATGTGGTGAAAGGATTCACTAATGATCCACTGGGTGGTGAGGACATTCAGGTGAGGGAGTTGACTGAGGTTCCCCTTGGCTTGTCTTTTGGGAGTTGTCCCTTCTATGAGGGAAGGCAGAGTCTCCCCTCATCTGCTGAGTTCATCCAAATGTAGGAGATGCAGACTGAGGCTCCCTCAGTGTCTAAGGTCATCTGGGTGTAGGGGAGGAGTGTCCGAGGCTCTGGTTTACTACTGAGGTATTTCACATTATTTTTTTATGATTGAAATAATTGAAATGTTTTTCATGTAGTGTAGTTATATTGTGCTTATTTTACAGAAGTTACATAAGAGAATGCCAAACATAGGCATAAAATCTCACAAATTTAAATTAATATAGCAGGTTTATAATTTCATATTGTGAAATCACATTGCAGTCTAATCCTTATTTTTATCCTTTTGGTTCTTTAAAACATAAAATTTCTTGGAATTACTCTTTTGCAGTGAGTCACTCTTGACAGTTATGGGGTAACTAAGGAAAGAGATGGAAGACTTGCAGTATAGGTAACAAAAAGACATTGTAGTTCAGGGAATAATTACCGATATAATCTGTATTCCCCATAGCTGTGAAACTCAAAGTGCTTCCGCATCAAAAACAATTTAGGTATGATCCTGGATAAATAATACTGTATCTCTGAAAACATAGTGGTGGCAATTACAATTGGTTCCTTGTACATTATTTATTGACCTTAGTGATGTAAACCTAAGGGAAAAATTTTTAGTTATTTGTTTCCTTTTTCTGTCATTGATTTTTTTTTGAGACAGAGACTCACTATGCAGTTCATGCTGGCCTTGAACTCATTTTTTAGCTCAAGCTGTCCTCAAACTAGTGGTGATCCTCCTGACTGCTAGGAATACAGGTATGTGCCACCACACCCAGCCTGTCACTGATTTTATAGAGAAAAGACTAATAGTCTTAGCCTCTGACATTTGCCAAAGCCCTCAAAACTTGATTTTGCTTTCTTCACAAGTTGAGCCATCATGAAATTCTTAAACTACTATGTGGTAAATATGACTAAATTGTTTCCCTAACTTTTGTCTAGGCCAAAACTAAAGGAAAGTTTCTGTGGGGAATTTTTTTCTTTTTATCTGTCATTTGTAGTTTTACTCAGGTTTGATAAAAGATAGATAAATGTAGAAAAAATGTTCTAGGAAAAATGCCAATTCTGGTATAATCAAGACAGGTTCATTTTTCTAATGAGTTTATCTTTTTAAAAACTATGTCTAGGATTTTTATCATCCATATGGGAATATAAATTCAATCTAAAACTTTTAAATTCTCCTATAAGACTTTTCTTTAAATAATATTAAATATATGATGTTTAATCTACTTTATAAAAACAAGGCCATAATGACACAATTTTCTCCCAGCTCTTATGATTATGAAAAATTATGCAAATTAAAATAGTAGTCTTTTACAATAAATTATTTTTGTGAATTAGTTTTAAATGAATTCTCTAAATTGGTGGCTTTAGAATGTTGACCAATACTCAAGATCTCAAGCAGCTAGAGGAAAAACATCATCATTAGAGAAGAGATAGTGACCTCAAGATAACAGATCTGTAAGTTCTCACTTGTGTTGTTACAGAAATTACAATGAATATAGGAAAAAACAGCACCAAGAAGATTAAGAAGGCAGTTTACTACACTGGTGGGCTTAACTGGGATGCCTCCTAAAGAGTCAGAGCCTTGCCTGGTGGAGTTCCAGGGCTTTTATTGTGAGAGCATTAGGGAGGTACAAAAGCAGATTTGACACATTATGATTGGAGGATTGGGTTACACCTTGGGTTGCTAAAGGAGTAAAAACACATCAGGTTACAAGGCCATCAATAATATAAAGCATGGGTTACACAAAGGAAGAAATAACTTGGTGCATTTTAAGTTACATTGCAAGGCTATCAGTTATACAAAGGCAGTAAAAACTGATTACACAAAGAAAGAAATGTTGTGTTATCAGGCCTGTCCAGGCGTGTTTGTCTGGTTTTGGAGGGCATTCTTTGCAAACTTTTTTAAAAAATTTAATTTCCCTTTCAGCATTAAGTAACTATATCCAAAGCATAATTTTTTCTCTGATGTATCTCATCTCTGTAAAGTAATCAATCATTGCAGAAGCCATATTAGTTTGCTAGAATTATCATAACAAAGTACCACAACTAAGGAGTTTAAACACAAAAATTCATTCTGTTACAGGTATAGAGACTAGTGTCTAAGATAAAAGTGTTGACAGGATTGATTCTTTTGAGGGTTATAAATAAAAACCTGTTTCACATTTTTCCCCTAGCTTCCATTAACTTACTAGTAATCTTTGACATAACTTGTAGGAGCATCATATCAATATTTTTTGAGCTAGGATCTTTTGTAGTTCAGACTGACCATAAACGCACTATGTAGCCCAGGCTGTCCTCAAACTATCAATGATTTTCTTGCCTCAGCTTCTCTAGTGCTGGAATTATAAGCATGCTCCACCATGCCTGGCTTCATATCAGTTTCTGCCTTTTTGTTCACATGGTGTTCTTGCTGTATACATGTCTGTGTCCAAACTTCTCCTTTTTATGAGGATATCAGTGATACTGGATTAGATCACACCATATTATTCAAACATAAGTTCATTTTAACCGATCACGTATACAATGACCCTAATTCCAAAGTAGGTCACATTTTGTAATATGGAGGTTAGGACCTCATCATTATAAATTTGATAAGGACAAAATTTAGTCCTTAACATTCTGCCTTCTCACCCCTCCAAAATTCATGTCCTTCTCACAAGCAAAATATATTCACTCGATATTCTCAAAAGTATTAAGCCATACCAATGTCAACTCTAGTTCATAAATGTCATCTATCTGATTCACTGTCTCATTACTGGGACACAATACATGACACTTACAATTTAAAGAAAGGTGAAGTTTATTTTGGCTCACATGCATGGTAGCTCCACACTGTGGAAACAAAGAGAGAGTCCCAAATTCTGAATGGTCCCTGCCCTCTAGAGTCAAGAAAGTAGCTCACCCTAAGGGGTATTTTTGCATTTTCTCAAAGAGTAGCACTTCTTTACAGTGAGATGTCTCTTTCAACTCATTTCTTCTCTATAGAACTCCCAAAGTCTGACAAGCTTCCTTCATTTTATCCCATCTACATCTCATTCAGTCCTAGTTTACAGCTGTGTATGGTTAATTGAATCTATAAGTCACAGACCTGATCTCCTGAGGAAGTTGTTTTCCAACCATACATTTGGTCATCTTTCAAGAGCAAAATTTCTCATTTTTAATATTGATAAGCTGACAGT
The DNA here is from genome assembly GCA_004027455.1 of Hydrochoerus hydrochaeris. Classification (NCBI taxonomy): domain Eukaryota; kingdom Metazoa; phylum Chordata; class Mammalia; order Rodentia; family Hydrochaeridae; genus Hydrochoerus; species Hydrochoerus hydrochaeris. The sequence goes on along the minus strand of PVLA01006901.1, from coordinate 66,731 downwards.
TTTTCATACCTTTAAATTCTGGTTCCTTTTGGTTTAATAATTCTCCATTCAGTTGATCTCTACCCTTTTATATTTTACTATAAATAGCAAAGAGAAATGCGGCCACATTTTCAACACTTTGGTTAGAAATTCAGCTAAATATTGAAGCTTATTACTTAGAAATTCATTTTTCATGAAAACTGAATGAAATTTGATTAAACACACTGCTGTTGGAGGAGGGCTACCTTTCCAATTTTATTTTCCTTATTTTTGTCTGAAACTTCACCAGAAACACCCTTTACATTCACATTTCTAGCTATATTGATAATGGTGAACTCTAAAATGAGACACACTATTGCTATAGTTGTCTTTTTTCTAAGCCATTGTGAAATTCTCCTTTAAAGATTTTATTTCTAACAAAAGTCTCTTCAATGCAACTTAGACCTTTTCTGTTATGTGCTTCAAAGTTTTTCAGCTTCCACTCAGTGTCTAATTTCAAAGCCACTTCCACATTTTTAGATATTTGTTTCAATAGCGTCCTACTTCCTGGTACCAAAATATGTATTGGTTTGCTAGAATTACAAATTGAGTTTGTAATAAATTGGATGGTTTAAACAGAATTTAGTGGCTTTAACAACAGAAACATACTGTCTTATAACTCAGGAGACCAAAAGCCACAGTGCAAGATGTTAGTAGGGTTGTTTTCTATTGAGGGCTGCAAGAAAGACTTTTCGGTAGTTTTCTAGCAATCTTTAGTGTTTCACTGTTTTCAGAAGCATCCCTCAGTCTTTGCTTCTGTCTTCACATGAAATTCTCCATTATGTGCGTATCCATATCCAAATTTCCAATCATTATAAAGACATAAATCCTGGGGCAGTGGGTCTCCCCTACTCCAATGTGATCTAGTCTTAACTAATCATTTAAATAAGCCTATATCCAAATAAACTCATATTTAAAGTATAAGAAGATAAGAATCCATCATATGAATGGGTAAGAAAAAATTTACACCATAAAAGAAGTCCTCTTATATTCCATTCTCAATGTGGAGTAACTGAAAATGAGTTCAAATTAAGGATCCATTTAAAAAATAAACATATTATTTTATTTAGCATTTTATTTTAACTTGATAGATAGCTTGCATTTGTTTGCCACTTGTTTAAGGATGGGTCTTAAGTACATTCATTATAAATTTTATAAGATTAGCAGTTTAAAAAAAAATGACAGAAAAGCCAAAGCAGTCAGAGAGCTGTTGGAGTGAAGAAATATTTTTTATTTTGTCCTACTTTAGTAATAATTTTATTTAAAATATCTGTCAATAAGTTTTTCTGTAAATTGATTTCTTCTCAGACATAAAATAGATAAATTGCCAAGGATTATATACTTTATTATTATGATTGTTTGTATTATGTACAAATTTCATAATTTATTTAAGTATTCCTTAGCATTGATTTTTTTTCAATATTATGACAAAAATTATGAAATGCTTCCATTATCACATAATTCTCTGTGGAATTATATAAAATATTCCTCACTTAAGAAATTTCTCTTTTGTTAAGTTTATATCCTAGAATTTAAGAAGTCTAAGTCTCAGGATAATCATACCATTTCTTAAAAATTGTGTTCACAGAGGAATTTGGGAAGATGGTGGATCAATAAGTAGCAAAGTAAAGAGCCTCTGTGGGAGAAACAGCTCAGATGCTGGAGTTTGACATCATGGATAGGACCAGATGAAAGAAGATGGATCTTCATGGCTCAGGGAGAAACTAAAGTGAGGAAAAAGAAAGAAGGAAAAAGAAAAAAAATGAAAGGAGAGATGTGGATAGAAGGCTGTAGCCAGATGTGCTCTCACTGGAGCTGATCCCATGGTGTGCGAGATGTTGCTAGAATCCAAGGATGCACAATCCTGGTGAAGTTGGGGATTGGCAAGCTCGAGGGCCTCGGCAAGAGGATGCAGTCATGGAAGGGGAGAGGCAGAGCAGAGAACAGAGGTGTTGTGGAGATCTGCACTTGCCCACAGTGAGTGCGTGGTACTTAGTCCTCCCACAGGAGTAGATGATTGGCTGGGTGACATTTTGGAGTCGAACAAGAAAAGCCTAGAATCAGAACCGTAGCAGCTTCAGTTATCCACTCCTAGTGCAGAGCAGATTGGTGAGAATTGCTTGGACTGAGTCCCACCCTTGTGTGAGATCCAATAACCAAGGCCAAAGTTTCCCCTGAAGCTATCCCAAGCCAGTTTTGTCTGTGCAGCACACACTAACATGGTGAAGATCCACAGTGGTTGACCAGCTCAAGGAGAGGCCAGCCTGCACCACCCCTGTTTGTACCTCAGTGGTCAACAGCAGACTGGGGAGGGTAGTAATCCCTAGCCAGCATGCTTCAGAGTACTCATAACCAATATGGAAAGTGCCTGCAACCTCTACTACACACTTGTCTGGAAGAATCCAGAAACATGACAAGAAAAAGAAATAAAATTAAGCCTCCAGCTTTGAACCCAAACAATACTGGCCTAGGAAAGGTAAACACAGAAGAGAGTGGGGCAGCACTCTCTCAGAATTGGAAGCAACATCATCTGACATCAAGAAATATCTTCATGACATAGAAGAACTCAAAACAGAAATACTAATACAAGTAAAGGAAACTATAAGAAGATTAAGAAAAGAAATGCTAAGTTCCTCTCAAGAAGATACAGATGGAAGAATGGAGGAACCCAGAAAAAGGAGAGAAACCCTTGATGAATATAAAAATATTCTAGAATACATGAAACAGATTCAAAGAGATTACCAGGAAATTAAAAATTCCATTGAAAGCTGGCAAAACTGCTTGAAAGAAACTAAACTATCAAACTTTGAAGACAGGTTTGCAAGGTGTGATTGCAAAAGGAAAGATCTCTTAAAAATAACAAGAAACCAGAAAGTAACAATACAAAGTCTAGAAGATAACAATAGGTTCTTAAGAATAAAAAATGTGAGGGAAGAAACGGGTAAACACACATGAAATACAAAGACTATTCACAGAAATAATGAAGGAAAACGTCCCAGGCATAGGAAAAGGAAATGCTATTCAGATATATGAGGCATACAGAACACCAGATGTATAGTAATCAAGATCCCAGAAATTCAGCACAAGAACAGAATATTAAAATCAGTCAGAGAAAAGAAACAGATCACCTATAAAGGAAAACCCATCAAAATCATGACAGAATTTTCAACATAAACCATCAAATCAAGAAGAGCTTGGAGTGAAGTATTCCAAGCCCTGAAAGAAAATAACCTCTAACCCAGATTGATGTACCCTGCAAAATTGTCACTCAAAATTAATGGAGAAGCAAGATGTTTCCATGACAAAGAGGAACTGGGGTAGTTCGTGACCACCAATCCAACCCTACAAAAAATACTGAAAGACATTCTAGAGAGAGAAAAAAAACATGATTTCAGAAACAGCAGCAGAGAGGCCTCACTGAATGGAGCAGACAGTGGAGTGAAGGGCAAAAGTAGATAACCAACAGCAGAAAAGTAGCATGGCAGAGATGAGGCAGAGAAGGTTGTCAATAGTCACTAACATGGATGACCTCGATACACTAACAAAAAGAAAACACAGGCAGAGTGGATCAAGAGATAGGGTCCATCAGCATGCTCTAAATAAGATATATAATTAACTGGAAGAGGGTTTATGGACTAAAAGTCAAAGATGATAAAATAATGTTCTGTGTGACAGGGAACCAGAAAAAAATGGGAGTAGCTCACCCATCAGCTGCAGATTGGTTGGAAAGGCATAACACATTTATACAATGAAGAACTACTTAGCTATAAGGAAGGAAAACCTTGAGGCTCTTGTAGGTAAATAAATACAACTTGAGATCAAGCTCAGGGGTAAAAAGGCTCAGAACCACCTAGGTAAATAGTGGGCTGCCTCCCTAATCTAAAACTAAAGGAGTTAGTGGGATACAAAATGTATAATGTACCCTGTAAAAGTGAAAGGGGAGGAATTGTCTAAAAAAGAAATGCAGAGGACATTGTTAATCTTGTATCATGATTTGAAACCCACAGTGTTATTGCTCTGTTTAGTTTGCTTTTATTCTGTTCCAGTCTGTCTACTTGCACTAGATTTGAGGGCACAGACAGCTATTCTAAAAGTAGCAGGATATACTATGGTTACAATCTTTAATTTCCTATTAACTTAATCTGAAGCCCTGTATTACTTGCACTGTCTCATTATGAGTGATTTTATTTGAATCTGATTTGCTAGAACGCTGTCTTGTCTTGACTGATTTTATTCAAATCTGTTATGTTTGATAGTATCAAGTCTGAGAGTATAGGCAACTACTCTGAAGACAATAAGATTCACTATGATACCCATTCTGGTTTGACTATTATCTTCTTTTGAAATCCTATAATGTCTCCAATGCTTTGTTTTTATTGATATTGTTATGTACTGCTATGTTCAATTTTACCAAGTCTGATGATATGGGCAATTCTATTGAAGATAATAAGAGACATCATAGTAACCATTGTAGATCACCTTGTATTACAGTTTTAAATCATGTACTATGTCCATCCTTTTGTTTTGAATAACACCATTTTGTTTTTTTTCCTCCTCCAGTTTTATTCTTTTCAAAATAAAAAAGTCAAAAACATTGTGTGCACACTAGTAATCTAATTTACATTTCTAATAGCACTGTATGACAGTAAGCATTTCTTCCCACCTCTCATGAAACTGAATATTATGCATCTCTTCTTTATGTTTTTACAAGACTGAGAAATACAAGAATATTCTATTATATTTTTGTGTTATTCTCTTAAGAAAGAAATTGGAAATTGTTTTATTTTTCTTTATTTTTTTCATTCAGTCACTTGTTTACACTTTCTGAGCAGGGAAAATGATTTTCTGAATTTTTCAAATCAATCTATACTTGTTATTTAGTTCTTTTTAAATTTCAGTTTATGGGTACAATTTAGATATATACAATGATCACATTCATCATAGCGAACTTGTTCCTTACATGTTATACACTCTTCACTGTTTTTTTCTCTCCGATTTCTCTCTTCTTTGTTCAACCATTCTTCCCCTCCTTTGTGTCCATTTTGCCCTTCTTTTCTCATTTTTCTTTTCCCTTCCTTCCTTTCCTCCTCCCCCATCCCTAGTCTCCCTTTCCTTTTGAGCAATTTATTCCCATCTCACCATATCTCTTGTACAACTTGCTTCTTATTTACACATTCAGTTTCTCATACCAGTGAGACAATGTGATAATTACACATGCATCCAATTTAGTTCACTTAGCAAAATGGTCTCAAGGTCTATCTATTTCACAAAAAATTTCTCAAAGTTTATCCTTTATGGCAGAGTAACACTCCATTATATATTTTTAAAAAGCTATGTTTGGCTTTTTATCTATTAATGATTTGATGAGCATTTGTGTTTCCAAGATTTAGATATCACAAACTGTGTCACTATACATATGGATGCACATATATCACTATATTATGATGCTTTCAATTCTTCTAGGAAGATACCAAGATGAGAAAGAGCTGGATCAAATGGCACCTCTGGTTCTAGCTTTTTGAGGAATCTTCACAATAATTTCCACAGTGGGTTGCAACCACATATACTCCCACCAACAGTGGAAAAGTGTTCTCATATCCCCAGAGCACCACCAGTATCTTTTGATACTAGCCATTCTATCTGTAGCGAGATGGAATCTCAGTATTGTTTTAATTTGTATCCCTTGAATGACTAGTGATGTTGAACAGTTTTTTCATATATTTGTTTTCCATTTGCACTTCCTCATCTGAGAAGTGTATATTCACCTCAGATTGCCATTTTTTGATTGGTTCTTTGAACTTAGGGGAATCTGATTTTTTCCAGTTTTTTATATGTTCTAAATATTAGTCCTTTGTTTGAAGAGCAACTGGCAATTTTTTTTTCTTTGTGCATTGTCCTTTCACTCGTTGGTGATTCATTTTGCTATATAAAAGATTTTTAATAAGATGAGGTTCAAGTTAATTCTTTGTAGCATTATCCATGTTATCTAGGTTTTGTTCATAAAGTCTCTGTATACATGTATGTCTTGAAGAATTCTACTTAATTTTTCTTCCAGCAGATTTAGTGTTTATGTTTTTAATATTGAGTTCTTTGATCAATTTTGAATTTAGTTTAGTGCATGGTGATAGAGCTAGCTTTAGTCTTTGGCATGTGGAAAGTCAATTTTTCCCACACCATTTATGAAAGAGGCTTTTTTGAAGTGAATCTGTTTGGCAACTTTGTCAAAGATAAGATAGCTGAGTGTCTTTGGAGTTGTATATACATCTTATAATCTGTTCCATTTAACTTCAATTCTCTCTTTTTTGGCACTGCCATGCTGTTTTTATCACTGTAGCTATGTAAAGTAGTGTCAAGTCTCAGTTGTCATGCTCCTAGCCTATTTGTTGCCCAGGATTTCCTTTGCTATCCTAGGTCTCCTTTGGTTCCAAATGGATTTCAGAATTGTTTTCCCTAATTCTGTGAGATGTGTTATTGATATTTTTATTTGAATGACATTAAATCTATGTAAAATTTTGGGAGTATGGACATTTTCAATATGTTGGTTCTTCCTATCCAATAGCAAAGGATATCTTTACATTTTTGATATTGTCTTTTGTGTCCTTTTTCAGAGTACTTCCCAATACAGAGAACTTTTACTTCCTTTGTTAGATTGACTCCTAAGTATTTTATTTTTTTTTTTGGATGCTGTTATGAAAGCTGTTATTTACCTAATTTCTCTCTCAGTGGATTTGTCATTTGTGTACAGGAATACTATTGATTTTGGAGTGTAGACTTTGTATCTAGCTACATGACTCAATTTGTTTATTAAATCTGTGAATCTTTTGGTGGAGTTTTTGGTACAGTATGTGTTTATGTACAGTATCAGTTCATCCACAAATAATTATAATTTAAATTCTTCTTTTTCTATTATTTGTTTTATTTCTCTCTCTTATAGAATTGATCTGGCAAATGTTTCCAGATCTATATTGAATAGGTGTAGTGACAAGTGTACATCCTTGTCTTATTCCTTATTTTAGAATAAAATATTTTAGTTTTTGACTGTGTATTATAATGTTGGCTCTTGGTTTGTCATAGATGAGTTTTATCAGCTTGAGATAAAGGCCATCTATTCCACTTTTCCATAGGTCTTTTAGTGTGTGTAATGAATTGGTGTTCAGTGCCAGGGATATAGCTCAGTGACACCTTGCTTGCATGGCAAGTGCAAGGTCATGAGTTCAATGCCCCAGTTTAAAAGAAAAAAAAAGAGTACTGGATTTTGTCAAAAGTTTTTTTTTTAATCTACTGAGATGATTTTTGTCTTTGGCACTGTTTTTATGGTGTATTACATTTATCGATTTATACATTTTGAACATCCCTGCATTCCTGGGATAAACCCCACTTGGTCATGTTGTGTAATATTTTTGATAATTTGTTACATTCTATTTCTAGTATCTTATAGAAGATTTTTGTGTCTATGTTCATTAGGGATGTTGTTGTATAGATATCTTGTTGTTTGAATCTTTCTCTTGTTTTAGTGTCAAGGTAACACCTGCCTCTAAGAATGAGTTAGGGAGTATTGCTTCTCTTTCATTATCATTAAAGAGTTTGAGACCTGTTGTCATTCTGTCCACTCTAGCTTTTCTTTTTCATAAGTTTTTAATTACATTTTAATTTCATTAACTGATCTTGGGTCATTTAGAATTTTTACAGTGTCTTGATTCAACTTTGGTAATTTGTATATATATATAGGAATCTTTCCACTTCTTCTCTTTTCCATCTTATTAGAGTAAATATTCTTAAAGTAGATATTGATGATCTTGTGAATTTCCATAGGATTCATAATGATTTCATCATTTTCATTCCTAATTGCATGAATTTGAGTCTTTCCTTTTCTTGATAAAATTGGCTAAGTGTTCATCAATATTATTTAATCTTTCAAAAACCAACTCTTCAACTCATTGATTCTCTGTATTTTTTTCCTTTTTTAACTTTTACTTAAAAAACCAGAAAAAGGGTACAATAATACAGAATTTCAAAAAAATCAACAGTAAGAAATCAATAATTGATAAATTACATATTGTCCTCTTACAAATAATTGTTCAAGTTACAAAATTAAAGCATACAAAGTGAACATTCAAACAGTGAGACTGCAAACAGTTCTGTTCAATTATCCAACAAAAACTCAGTAATATTGTTATCAATCCTACACACTTAAACATATATGCAGTTATATCCTTTAGAGCACTTTCTTTTCTTCTCTATTGTTCAATAGCAATTACACACTTTGGGTTTTATTATTATTACAGTTCTTATTACTTTTTATACTAGAGACAATGTGATATTTATAAATATGATTCTTATTTATTTCACTTATGAGGATAATATCAAGTTGCCTTGATTTACCTATGAAGGTCTCAAGATCATCCATTTTATAGCTGAGTAATATTCCAGTGTATAAAAATACCACATTTTATTTATTTATTTTTAAGAGAGTAGAAATAATACATAATTTCAGAAAGACAGTATGAAATCACTAGTTGATAATTACATATTTCCCTCTTAGAAGTAGTTGTTCAAGTTACAAAATTAAAGCATACAAAGTGGACATTCAAACAGTGAGATTACAAAAAGTTCTGTTTAATGATCCAACAAAAACTCAGTAATATGCTTATCAATCCTACACACTTAAACATATATGAAGTTATATCCTTTAGAGTACTTTCTTTTACTCTCTTTTTTACAATAAAAATAATCAATTCTTATAAACTGTTTAGAGGTTCTACACATGCATGAATCTCTACATGTACACCTATCCTTTCTTTTTTAGAGGGAAAAACAAATCAAAACAAGACAAGTAAAAAATTCCTAGAAAAACACAAAATGAAAAAGACATATAAAACAATAATACTAAGTGATCTACAGTAGTTGCTATGATATCTCATTATTTTCAATAGATTTGTCTATATCATCAGGCATAGTATAATTGAACATAGCCGTACATAGCAATATTAATAAAAATAAAACATTGGAGACATTATAGGACTTCAAAAGCAGTTAATAATCAAACCAGAATGGGTATCCTATTGAATCTTGTCATCTTCAGAGTAGTTGCCTCTACTCTCAGACTTGATACTATCAAGCATAAGAGATTCCAATAAAATCAGTCAAGACAAAACAGTGATTCAAATAAGATCAGTCACAATTAGACAGTCTAAGTAATACAGAGCATCAGTTTAAATTAATAGGAAATTAAGGATAGTTACCATAGTATATCCTGCTATTTTGGGATAGCTGTCTATGCACTAAAATCTAGTATGAGTAGACAGACTGGAACACAATAAAATCAAACTAAACAGAGTGATAAGAATAATGTGGCTTTTAAATCCTAATACACTATTAACAATGTCCTCTGCCTTCTTTTTTTACACAATTCCACCCCTTTCATTTTCTCAGGGTGCTTTGTACATTTCATGTCCCACTAACTCCTTTAGTTTTTAGATTAGGTGGGCAACCCGCTATCTACCTAAGAGGTTCTGAAACTTTTTACCCCTGAGCTTGATCATGAGCTGTATACCTTACTTACTAAAGCCTCAAGGTTTTCCTTCCTAATAGCTGAGTGGTTCTCCACTGCACAAAATTGTCATGAGTTTCCAGCCTATCTGCAGCTGCTGAATGAGCTGTCCCTATTTCTCTCTGAGCATTGTTTTCTCATCTTTGTCTTTCAGTTCACTAACCCTCTTCCAGGTTGATTATATTTCCTATTCAGAGCATCCCAATGGACCCTATCTCCTGATCTACTCTGTGTTTCTTTTTGTTACTGTATCCAGGCCATCTGTTTTAGAGATTATAGCCAAACTTTTCTTCCTCATCTCTACCAGGCTATTTTTCTGCCATTGGTTGTCTACTTTTCTCCTTCATTTCACTGTCTGCCCTGTTCATTGAGGCATCTCTGCCATTGTTCCTGGAATCCTGGTGATTTTTTTCCTCACTCTAGAATGTCCTTCAGTATTTTTTGTTGGGTTGGATTAGTGGTCATGAACTGCCACAGTTCCTCTTTGTCATGGAAACATTTTGTTTCTCCATTGATTCTGAGAGATAGTTTTGAAGGGTACATCAATCTGGGTTAGAGATTATTTTCTTTCAGGGCTTGGAATACTTCACTCCAAGCTCTTCTTGATTTGATAGTTTGTGTCAAGAAGTCTCTTGTGATTTTGATGGGTTTTCCTTTATAGGTGATCTGTTTCTTTTCTCAGACTGCTTTTAATATTCTGGTCTTGTGATGAAATTCTGGGATCTTGGTTATTATATGTCTGGGTATAGATCTATTTTGGTTGTAGCTGGTTGGAGTTCTGTATGCCTCATATATCTGAATATCATTTGCTTTTTGTATGCTTGGAAAGTTTTCCTTCATTATGCCTGTGAATAGTCTTTGTATTTCATTTGTGTTTACTCCTGCTTCTTTTCTCACATTTTTTATTCTTAAGTTATATGTCCTCTTGTCATCTTCTAGCCTTTATATTGTTACTTCCTGGTGCCTTGTTATTTTTAAGAGGTCTTTCCTTTCATGAACAAACATTGCAAATCTATCTTCAAGTTTTGAAAGTCTATCTTTTGACAGTCTATCTTGACAGAATAGTTTCTGTCAAGAAATTTTGCCAGGTTTCAGTGTAATTTTAATTTCCTGGTAATCTCTTTGCATCTGTTTAATGTATTCTAGATTTTGTTTATATTCTTCATCAAAGGTTTCTCTCCTTTTCCTGGGTTCCTCCATTCTTCCATCTGTGTCTTCTTGAGAGGTGTTTAGCATTTCTTTTCTTAATCTTCTTATAGTTTCCTTTACTTGTATTAGTATTTCTGTTTTAAGTTCATCAACGAGGTCACAAAGCTATTTCTTTATGTCCACTGATGCCATGTCTGATATTGCATCTTCTGTATTTATCTCTCCTGGACTTATTTTCCCTGCATCAGTGGCTGGAGGCTTTTTTCTTGTTTCTTTCTCTTGTCATATTGGTAATTTCTTTCAGAGAAGTGTATGGTGTAGGTCTCAGGTCCTTTCCATATTGCTTACAGTTTTTCTAAAGTATGCTTGCAAGGGCATTGCTGCCCTCTCCAATTTTCTGTTGATCTGTGAGGTGCAAGCAGGGGCAATGTGGACTAGCCACTCTCCTCTAAGCCAGTCAACCAGTGAGTGCCTTCAACATGTTAGTCTGTGCTGTGTGGATGTCACAGGTTCAGAAGAGTTTCATTCCTGGATTTTGGTTCCTGACCAGGGGTGTGACCTAGCCCAAGCAGATCCCACCAGTCTGCTTTGGGCCAGGAGCAGCTGACTGATGCCACTGTGATTGCAGGTCCAGGTCCACCCTGCCCAATTCTACTATGTTGTCCAGCCAGTCGCCCCTTCCAATGGAACAAATTCCTAGAACTCACCATGAGCTAGTGCAGCTCTCCATGCCAGTACCACTCTCTGTTGCAATGCATCCTCCCACCAAGGGCCTCAAGCTCACCAACCCCCCATTTTGGTGTGACTGCAGCTTCAGCTCAACCATGAGTCACCCATCTCCAAGGTTCACCCAGCACAGTGCGGGACCCACCCCAGTATGAGCACATCTATCTCCTGCCTTCCACCCAGCAGAGCACAGGACTGGCTCTGGTGCAAGCACATATAGCTCTAGCCTTCCATCCTCTCTCTTTCTTTCTTTCTTTCTTTCTTTCTTTCTTTCTTTCTTTCTTTCTTTCTTCCTTCCTTCCTTCCTTCCTTCCCTTTATCTTTCTTTCTTTCTTTCTTTCTTTCTTTCTTTCTTTCTTTCTTTCTTTCTTTCTTTCTTTCTTTCTTTTTCTTTTTCTTCAGTTTCTTCCTGGGTCATGAGAATCTCTCTCCTTTCATCTGGTCTTCTCTGTGATGTTAAATTCTATCCTCTAAGTGGTTTTTCCCAGAGAGGCTCTCTACCATGATACCTATCAATCCACCACCTTCCTTTCTCTCAAAAATACCATAACATTTTCATCCACTCTGCAGCAGAGGGGCATCTTGGTTGTTTCCAAGATTTAGCTAATTACAAATTGTGCTGATATGACCATGGGGGCACATATATCACTGTGACATGACATTTTCAATTTTTCTGGGAAAATCCCCAGAAGGGGAATAGCTAGCCTGAATGTAGCTTCCAATCTTGGTTGTCTGAGAATTCTCCATATGGATTTCCATAGTGGTTGCACCAGTCTACACTTTCACCAACAGTGGAGCAGTGTTCCTTTTTCCCTGCAGCCATGCCAACATTTGTTATCAGTTTATATCTTAATGGCAACTATTCTTCCTGGAGTGAGATGAAATCTCAATGTTGTTTTAATTTGCATTTCTCAAATGACCAGTGATAGTGAATATTTCTTCATGTATTTGTTTGCCATTTCTATATCTTCCTTTGAGAACTGTGTGTTTATCTCAGATGCCAATTTTTGGAAAAGGTCTTTGAATTTCGGGGTCTTGATGTTTTTCAATTATTTATATGTTCTGGATGTAAGTCCTTTGTCTGAGGGGTTGCTGGCTAAAATTCTTTCCCATTCTGTGGGTTTTCTTTTCACTCTGTTGGTGATTTCTTTTAAAGTGCAAAAACTTTTTAGTAATATGAGACCCCAGTTGTTGATTCTTTGAAGATTTTCCCATGCACTTTGCATTTTGCATGAATTCTATACCTTCCCCTATGTCTCCAAGATTCTACCTATCTTGTCTTCCAGTATATTTAGTGTTTCTATTTAAATATTGAGGTCTTTGATCCAGTTAGACTTTAGTTGTGTGCATGGTGATAGGCATTGATCTAGGTTAGTCTCTGGCATGTGCAGAGCCAATTTTTCCAACACCATTTATTAAAGAGGCTATTCTTCCAGTGAACATGCTTAAACTCTTTGTCAAATATCAGGTGGCTGAGTGTCTTTCTAGTTGTGCTTGCATCTTCTAATCTGTTCCATTGATCCTCAAGTCTATTTCTTTGCCATTACCATGCTGATTTTATCACTTTGCCTTTGTAGGATAGTTTCAAGTCAGGAATTGAGATGCCTCCTGCCTTGCCTTTGTTGCCCAGAATTGCCTTTGCTATTCTAGGTTTCTTCTGTTTCCAAATGAATTTTATGAGTGTTGTCTCTAGATCTCTGAGGTATGTCAATGGTATTTTGATTGGGATTGTGTTAAATCTGTGTAACAGTTTTGGGAGTATGGCCACATTCATAATGTTGGTTCTTCCTAGTGAAGAATGAGGTAGTTCATTCCATTTTCTAATATCCTCTTCAGTCTCCTTTTTTACCATAGCATAAATTTCAGCATATAGGTCTTTTACATTCTTGGTTAGGTTGATTCCTAAGTATTTCATTTTTTAGATGCTATTGTAAAGGGCAATATTTCCATAATTTCTCTCTCAGTGAGTTGTTTGTTTGTGTACAGGAATACTATTGATTTTTGAGCATTGACTTTGTATGAAGCTACACTGCTGAATTTGTTTATTACCTCTAGTAGTCTTTTAATGGAGTTTTTTGGGTCTTATATATAGAGTATGTCATCTGCAAAAAGTGATAATTTAACTTCTTCCTGTCCTATCTTTATTCCTTTTATTTCTCTCTCTTGTCTGATTGCCCTGGCTAGTATTTCCAGAACTGTATTGAATAGGAGTGGTGATAGCAAACATCCTTGTCTTGTTCCTGATTTTAAAGTGAAAGCTTTCAGTTTTTGTCCATTTAGTATAATGTTAGCTGTTGGTTTGTCATAGATGGCCTCTATATGATTGAGGTAGACACCATGTATTCTGAGTTTCTGAAGGGTTTTTGTCATGACCAGGTGTTGGACTTTATCAAGACATTTTTCTGCATCTATTGAGATGACCATGTGGTTTTTGTTTTTGGCTCTGTTGATGTGGTGTATTACATTTATTGATTTGTGTATGTTAAACCATCCCTGCATTCCTGGAATGAATCCCACTTGGTCATGATGTATAATCTTCTGGATGATTTGCTGAATTCTACTTGCCAGTATTTTATTGAGAATCTTTGCATCAATGTTCATTACTGAGATTGGCCTATAGTTCTCTTTTTTGGTTGGGTCTTTCTCTGGTTTTGGTATCAGAGTAATACTTGCCTTCAGGAATGATTTAGGGAGGATTGCTTTTTTCTCAATTTCATTGAAGTGTTTAAGGAGTACTGGTATCACATCTTCTCTAAATTTCTTATAAAATTCAACCATGAATCCATCAGGTCCTGGGCTTTTCTTTGTTGGTAAGTTTCTAATTATGTTTTCAATTTCAATAGCTGATATTGGGTTGTTCAAAATTGCTATATCTTCTTGTTTGGGTTTTGGTAGTTCATATGTTTCTAGAAATCTGTCCATTTCCTCTGTTTTACACTCTATGTGAGTAGAGATTTTCAAAGTAGATATTTGTGGTCTTTTGAATTTCTATGAGATCTGTGGCAATTTCCTTCTTATCAGTCCTTATTGCATGAATTTGGGTTTTTTTTCTTTTTCTTTTAAATTTAGCTAGAGATTTGTCAATTTTGTTTCTTCTCTCAAAAAAACAGATTTTTGATTCATTAATTCTTTGTATTGTTTTTTTAGTTTCAACTGCATTGATTTCTGCTCTAATGTTTACAATTTCCTCTCTTCCATGAGCTTTGGGTTTAATTTGCTCTTCTTTTTCCAGAAGCTTGCGATGATGCATTAAGTTGTTATTTGTGCTTGTCTGGTTTTCTTGATATGACAATTTGTTGCTATATATCTTCCTCTTAAGTCCACTTTCATTGCATCCTACTGATTACAGTATGTTGTTTCCATGTTTTCATTGAATTGTAAGTATTGCATTATTTCTTCTTTAATTTCCTCTGTAAGCCACTTGTTGTTCTGCATTGTTTTCTTAATCTCTACTGCATTAATTTGCTTTCTAATATTTATAATTTTGTCCCTCATAGGGGCTTTGGGTGTGACTTGCTCTTTTTTTCTAGAAGCTTGGAGTGCAAAATTAGTTTGTTTATTTGAGCTCTTTCATTTCAGCCCTGATATGGGAGTTAACTATTATAAATTTAGCTCTTATGACTGCTTTCATTATATCCCATAAATTCCTGTATGTTTTGTCTTCATTTTCATTAAATTGTAGATATTATTTAATTTCTTCTTTTCATCTGTGGCCAATTGTATGTTCTAGAGGGTGTTATATCAATTCCATGTGTTTATGTTGGTTTTTCATTTTCTTTTACCATTGATTTCCATTTTCACTGCACTATGGTTAGATAGTATTCATGGGATAATTTCAATTCCTTTGTATTTATTTAAGCATGATCTGTAGGCTAGTATGTAGTCTATTTTAGACACTATCCCATGCAAAGGTGATAAGAATGTATATTTTGATGTTGGGTTGGATGCTCTGTAAACATCTAGCAAGTCCTTTTGTTCACAACTTTGAGTTTTGATAATTCTTTGATTTACCAATTTGTGATCATGTGGTATTAAGATCCACCATTAAAATTGTCTTAGGAGTTACTTGATTTTTTATGTCCACTAATAATTGTTTTATATAGTTGGGTGCTCCTGTATGTTGTGCATACACATTAATGACTGTTTTCTCTTCTTATGGAAGTTTTCTCCTAACAAATATGTAATGATTTTCTCTCTTTTCATCTTTTTTGATTTGAAATAGCTACCTATACTATCAAATGGAATAAAATCAAACAAAATAAAACAATGAAAATTATACAGGACTTTAAAACAACTAACAATTGCTTTTTTCTGAGTTCTGGTGGAATTAATTATTGTTTCCCTTCCTTTGACTTTCAGTCTATGAATTTCTTTTTTCTTTTTACTTTTTATTTTAAAGCAATTAAACCAGAGTACAACTGAATAAAACCAATAAAAATAAGACAGTGAAAGTCATATATAACTTCTTGTTATGGCTGCCATAATGCATCTTGATATCTTCACAATAATACCATCAAACATAATAAAAGCAAACAAAACAGAACAGAATAAAAACCCAAGCAAAACAAAATGATGAAAGGTATACAGGACTTCAAAAGAAGATAATAAAAAATTAACCATGGCTACCATAATATATCTTGTTACCTTCAAAATGGCTCCCCATACCATCAAATGTAATAAAATCAAACAAAACAAAACAGTGAAAATTATACAGGACTTTAAAACAAGATAATTAGAAATTAACAATGGCTACCATAATTCTTTTTGTTATCCTCTAAATAGTTGCTTAGATTACCAGCTTTAGGCCTGCAAAGTCAATCAAATAATACCAGCATTAAGTTGTTTCTTTACTTCAGTTGGTGTTGTCTCAATCTGTATTCCTCTAAATCAGCCAGTTGCTTAATGGAAGGCAAATCTTCTTTTCCAGCCTACATCTAGGCTGGCTCACTTATGGGGGGGTGGCTTCCTGGTTCTCCCCTGGCCAGTGTGAATTCTGCTGTCTCATGGCAGGATGCTTGGGTTTCTGGTTTTCCCCTGGCCCACATGACTTCTGCTGGCTCACAAGAGCATTCGGGTTCTTGGTTGCCCCCAGCCAACACAACTGCTACTGATTCATATGGGAGAGAAGAACATGGCTTCCTGGTTCTCCCATGGCCAGCATGACTTCTAATGGTTCAAAGTGAGGTTGGGTTCCTGGTTCTACCCCAGTGTATGAATTTCTTTTTGAGTTAAATCTGTTTCTTATATGCATCATAATGTTGGATCTTGTTTCTTGATCCATTTTAACAGTCTACTTCTTTGTTTTATTTTAAAGAGAATAAAATATGATAAAACAAAACAGCAGAACAAAGCAAATCAGAACAGAACAATGCAAGGTTTTAAGACTTCAGACAATACAACAGGAAATCAACAATGACTACTGTAATGTCTCTTGTATTCTTCAAAATAGTTGCCCATACCATCTAGCACAATAAAATAAAACAAATAAACCAATTAAAACAAAAGAATGAAATCATTACATAAATTCAAATCAAGACAGAGGAAATCAACAATGCCTACCATAATATCTCTTGTTTTCTTTGAAATAGTTGTCCATTCCTTGATACATAATAAAATCAAACAAAATAATATAAGACCGATCAAAACAAATGAAATCATTATGGGACTTAAAAACAAGATAATATGAAATCAACAATGGCTACCATAATGTTTCATTTTCTTCAAAATAACTGCCCATACCTTTACATGTAATGAAATCAAACAATAGAAAACATAGTAAAACCAATCAAAAGAAGGAAAGCATTACAGAATTTCAAAACAAGATAACAGGAAATGAAAAATGGCTATGATAAAGTCTCATTTTCTTCAAAATATCTGTCCATGCTAAAATACATAATAAAATAAAAGCACAGCACAATAAAACCAATAAAAAATAAAAGAATTATAGGACTTCAAAACAAGATGATAGGAAATCAAGAATGACTACCATAATCTCTTGTTTTCTTCAAAATAGCTGTCCATTCCATCACATGTAATAAAATCAAACAAAACAAAGCAGAATAAAACCAATTAAACAAAAGTATGAAATAGGACTTAAAAACAAAATAATAGAAAACCAACAATGATTACCACAATATATCCCATTATCTTCAAAATAGCTGCCCATACATTCAGTCACAGTGAAATCTAATGAAACAAGACAGAACAAAGCCAAACGTAACAAAGTTATGAAAATGATACAAGAGTTCAAGACAGTGGCTATTACTTTCCCGTCCTAGGTGTTTCCTACACTATCACTTTCATAATATCTATTGTGCTTTTTGGATCCCACTGATTCCTTCTGTTTTGTATGCTAGGTAGATAACTTGGTATTTAGCCATATGAGTTCAGATTCTTTTGCTCATGAACATGATCTCCAGTTGCATCCATCTTTCAAGAGCCTTGAAATTATCCTACTTTATAGCTTGGTAGCTTTCCATTGTATGAAAATACCATATCTTTCTTATAAATTCTATGCTAGGTGGGTGTTACCCTTGCTTTTTTCTGGTTTCCCATCACATGGAACAATTATTTTCTCTCCTTTGATTTTGAGTGTATGAATTTTTTTTCGAGTTAAATGTGTTTCTTGTATACAGTATATTGATGGATCTTGTTTCTTGATCCACTCTCCCTGTGTTTCTTTTTATTGCTGAATTGAAGCCATCTACAGTAATGGTTAAAACCAGTATACATTGGTTCATCTCTGCCATGCTATCTTCCTGCTGTTGGCCCTCCACTATTCCACTTCGTTCAATTGCTTGTTCTCTTTGACAGTCCTCTGCTGCTGTTCCTGGAACCATGGTCATCTTTATCTCTCTTTAGAATATCCTTTAACATAGTGGTCATGAATTCCTTCAGTTGTTCTTTATCATGGAAGTATCTCATGTTTCCATCAATTTTGAAAGATAGTTTTCAAAGTACATCAGTCTGTTTTGGAAGTTGTTTCCTTTCAGTATCTGAAATATTTCAGTCCAAACTCTTCTTGACTTTATGGTTTGTCTTGAGAACTCTGCCATGATTCTGATGGGTTTTCCTTTATAGGTGATCTTTTTCTTTTCTCTAACAGCTTTTAATATTCTTTTCTTGTACTGAATTTCTGGGATCTTGATTATTATATGTCTGGGTGTATATTTACTTTGGTTATAGCTAGTTGGAGTTCTACATACCTCAGTTATCTGTATACTGGATCCTTTTCCCATGTTTGGGAAGTTTTCTGGTATTATTTGTGTAAATAGCCTATTAATTTCATTTGTGTTGACTTCTGCTTCTTGTCTGATACCTATGACTCTTAAATTATTTTTATTTTTTTCATCTTTCAGATATTGAATTATTATTTCCTGGTTCTTTGATCTTCCCTTTCACAATTGCAAGCTGCAATTCTGTCTTCAAGGTCTGAAAGTCTTATCTTCAGTCTCTTTTAAGTGGTTTTGACAGCTTTTGATCAATTTTTAAATTTCCTGTATATCTCTTTGAATCTGTTTTATGCAGTATAATTCCTTTCTATATTGTGCAAAGTTTCCATCATTTTCCTATGTTCTTTTTTTATCTATGTGTTGTTTACATATGATCAGAATTTCTTTCATCGTGCTTGTGCTTTCTTCTTTTACCTGAAACATATTTCTGATTTGATTAATTTTACAGTCTCATGAAGTTGTTTCTTTACTTCAGTTGCTATCCTCATGGAAATTTCAGGTGTGTGACTTCCATTTTATTCCATGACTGTATATCCCAGAGTTGTTCTGTGTGGGCTGGAGGTCTGAGATTGCCTTTTGCTCCTTCATCTTGACATTCTCCTGGATTCCTCCCAACAAGGCTGTTTTGGGGTCCCAGGCAGTTTCCACGTTGGCTTCCCCATTGTGGTGTAGGGAATGGGGCTGACGCCTGGGTTTTTCTGACCCCAGGTTCCCAGGGAGTTAGCAGAGCATGGAGCAGGCTTCTTCAGACCTGTGTAACTACAATGATGCTTCCCTGATTTCAAGAGGTGTGTGTGGTGGAGCTACTTTTTCTTTCATCCTGTGTGTCTACACTGAGATTTCCCCGATGGTGGGAGGCACACAAGAATGTACTTGTCTGATTCTACCAGTAGGATTTGGCTGCTGGTTGCCTGCATGTTCATGGGGCTTATCAGGATGCCTCTCCTGCTTTAGCTGATTGCTCACCAGAAGCAAGCCTTATGATGGCAGCAGCTGGCAAGCAAAGGTGATCTGGCTACATCTCCCTGTCTACACTGGCTGCCTGCAGTAAACAAGCCTTCTAATGGTGGTAGCAAGCAAGAAAAGGCAGATCTGGCTGGGCTTCCCTGCTTGTGCTGGCTGCCTGCAGGAAGCCCCCAGTCCATTTCTTTTGATTGTTAAATTGAAACTATTTACATTAATGTTTGTAACTGATATGTATTGAATTATCTTTACCATATTATTTCCTGTTGTATGTTCCCTCTCTTTTTCCTCTGTTTAATTGCTTGGCTGCCTGGTGGTTTCTGTCTATTGGTGTTCTTGGAATTGTGTTCATTTTTTTCTCTTCCTAGAATACCTTGGAGTACACTGTGTGCAGTTCATTTAGTGGTCATGGATTTCTTCAGTTATTCTTTATCATAGAAGTATCTTATTTCTCCATCAGTTTTGAAAGATAATTTTGCAAGGTACATCAATCTGAGTTAGATATCATTTCCTTTCAGGAGTTGAAATAGTTCACTCCAAGTTCTTCTTGACCTGAGAGTTTGTGTTGAGAAGTCTTCTGTAATTCTGATGGGCTTTTCTTTAGAGATGTTTGTTTTCTCTAATAGATTTTAGTATTCTATTCTTGTGCTAAATTTCAGCAATCTTGATTATTATATACCTTGGTGTAGATTTATTTTGGTCATGGCTAATTGGAATCTATATGCTTTACTTATTTCATGTCAAATTCTTTTCTAATTCTTGGGAAGTTTTCTATTATTTCTGCAAATAATCTTTTTATGTCATTTGTACTTACTCCTGCTTTTTCATTGATGCCAATCTTCACGTATTTTTCTTCTTTGCATCATCTTGAAGCTGTTGAATTGTTTTTTGTTCCTGATCCCTTATTATTTTTAAAAGAACTTTACTTTTGTGATTAATAGCCACAATCCTGTCTTCTAAGTCTGATAGTCTATCTTCACTTATGTTCATGCGGTTTTTCAAACTTTCAATGGAATTTTTAATATCCTGTTTGGCTCTGTTTCATGCATTTCATTCCTGGGAATTCATGGCTTCCAAAATTTTTCTATTGTTCCTCTATTTTTTGACTTATTTGTACTCTAGATTTGCTCAGCAAGTCCTTCACTAGTCATCATTTCTTTTTTAACTGAGAGATTGTTTCTGATCTGATTTCCTCTATAGCCTCATGGATTTGTTTCTTTAGTTCTGCTGCATTTCAGAAACTTCATGACTTCCATTTTCCTCTCATTGCCTCCTGAACTTCTTCTGAGTGGGCTAGAGCCCTGGTGTTGCATTTTGTTTGTGCGTCTTGTCATTTATTATTTTTTTTAATTCTTTATTTTGTTTTCTGGGTTCATTCTTACAGGTTTTTCTAATAGATAGCTTTATCAATAGTATCAGTGCCTCCCTAAGTAATATCTGTTCTTCAGGAATGTCTTCTATGTGTAGGAGGTTCTTGGTTTTTGTGTCTGTCCCAAGACCCTACCTTCCCAATTTAGTAAGAGTGAGATGTTGAAATCTATTTGGCTCTGTCCTCATTCATTTAGTACTGTACTATGATGGTAGTTATTACCCCATACCTTCCCAATATTGTTATACAAAAGAGAATAACTGATTACCATGAATATGGCATTTTAGCTAAAGTTGTACAGTTAGCAATAACAGTAGCACCAAGCACAATTTAGTTTCTGACACAGTATAATAACAATTAATTTGGTATCTTTATCCATAAGAGCAATATTTCTGTTGTGTAATAGGATCTAACATAATTTGAGAGTGTGTATGTCAACTGTTTCTTCTTGGTAGAGTGGTTTTACTTTGTGATTGGGAAATTTAAGAGGAAAATTAGATAAAACAGATAAATGGAGAGAAATAATATAGAAGCAAGATGAGAGGAAAGGATGATCACACAAGCTTTGGAGAACTACAGAAGAGGGAAAAATAGAAAGGATAAAGGAGTAAGCAAGGTATCATTGAAGCTAACCAGAAAGATTAGGGAAAATATTCACTCATATAAAAATATGATTAATCCAGATAGAAATGAGAAAGAAGATGAATAGAGAATAAAAATATAGATTAAAGATCTTAAGAAAAGAAAAAATGAAACAAACCAGCAAAGAAAAAAGAAAAATAAAATATAATAAAGTTCCTATGGTGTCCACCAAGAACACAAAACTAGTAGGTAACCCATTCCAAGCTTGTAGTACAGCTTGTACTTGATATGGGGCTGATCTTGGTCTCCAGATGTGGGGGTCTAGGCCAGAGTTTTCAGCCAATACTTTCTATATATCTCTTTGTGACCCTTCCACTCCTAACCTTGTTTGTCTGTGGGTTTCTCTCCTAGTTGCTTTGCTGCCCTCAGAGACAGAGGGCTGCTTCCAGTCTTATGTATAATTGGTGCCTCCTGGTCCTTGCACAGCCTCCTATGTTGCTCTTCCATTGGCATATCTCTGTCCTCTCAAGTTACTTGTTGCAGAGTGGGTTGAGTGTTGTGATGTAGACTGATACTCTGCTCTTGCATTTGTCATTCATGGCTTCTCAGTCCCAAGTCTTAGTCCTCTCCTGAGGTGGAAGTGCTAACATCCCACTCATTGCTGTGTGAGGAACAGTGCTGCTTAAATCCCTCAAGCTACTGGTAGCAGGGCTAGAGGGAGGAGTCATGCTATTCCACTCTATGCTTTCCCCAGCACCTGTACCACCACCACCACCTCCATCTGCCACTTCTGTAGTCTGCAACCTCTTATTGTCAGGCAAGGTTAGATGGGGTGCTGTGGAGTGACTTTCTGCTCCTGCCATGGGCATGTGGACAGCCCTAAGCTTCTCAGTGACACTGCCCGAGGCTGTTTGTTGATCACAGGAGGAATAATGCTATTCCATACACCACTGTAGTCTTTAATCTTGTCCCTATAGGTTCAAGTTAGTGCTCTGTGTTTTTAGTTGAGTTTCTCTGAGTAACTCTAAACCTACATGGCTCCTCTGGTATTCACTCATGTTTCTTCAACATTTTTCAAGACTTTTAAAAATTCTATATTTCATGCTAGCTATACTTAAATTTTCAATAGGTTTTAGTTTTAAATAAGTGAATTTTTCAAGGTTTGTGTAATAAATGCCATGTTGGTAAATTTATTTCTTAGTCCTAAAGCTTTGTAGGGTTATTTTGTATTTCCTGTTTTTTTATTTTCATGTAATCTAAAAAAATGGTAGTTTATTTGTTTTTTTACAATAATTTGCATTTTTTCCTTGTGTTATTGTACTGGTTAGGCACTCTAGTATAATGTCAAATAGCAACGTTTGATGCAGAGCATCTTTGTCTAATTTGTGATATTAGAAGAAAAGTTCTCAAGATTTTAATCTTTAGAAACTTAGTGAATAATTCTTATTAGATCAAGTAACTTTCTAATTCTACTTTTGTAATATTTGCTCATATACATGAGATGAAGTTTATCCCATGTGCATACTGAGTCTACTGATCTGCCAATTTTTGCCTTGTGTTCTTCTCACATAGTTATTTAAACTATTAAATTTTTGCTTGCTGAATCATGCAGGCATTTCTGTATTAATTTTACTTGCTTATGTTAAATCATCTCTGTTATATATCCATGAATTTGATTTTGTAATGTTTTGTTCAGTATTTTCCATGCATGTCTATGAGAAAGATTTATCTGTAAAGTTTTCTGTCTTATAATATGTTTCTCAGACTTATAAATCAAATTTATGGTGGTCTTGTTAACAAAATTAGGAAATATTCCTTCTTTTATTCTCTTAAAGAGAATGTGTAAGACTGGTGTTATTTTTTCCTTAAATATTTTGACAGAATTTCTAGTATAACTATCAAAGTCTGGGGTTTTCTTTTGGGAAAGTTAATGAGTAAGGGTTTAAATTTCTCTAATAGATTTTGAAATATTCACTTTTTCTATTTATTCCTTTGCCATTACTGTTTTTAAAAAGGATTTGATGTTCACATCTAAATTCTAGAGAATTATCCATAGCATCTTTTTATTGGCTTTTATTTTTCTGTAGAATATGCAATGATTTTTTTATTCTTGTTATTCTTTATTTTCTTTCAGTTTGATTTTTCTTTGTATCATCTCATTTCTTTCTGTGATTACAATTACACACCAGTGTGATCAAAAGTTTGGTAAATGTTAAAGTTTTAATTTATTACAATTAAAGACACATGGCCATAAATTCTCTTCAAAATATTCCCTGCCACTTCAAAACACTTATTCCATCCTTGCTACTTTCTGAAGCAGTTCTGGAAATTTTTCATTCCTGAACATCTCACTGATGCTCTTGTGGTTGCTTTGATGACCTGAATTAATCTGAAATGTTTATGTATCATGGTCATTTTTACTTTGAAGATGAACCAGGAGCCAAACAATACCAGATCTAGTGAATAAGTTACATGAGCATATATCATTATGCTTTTATCAGCCTGTCTTTCTGTTTGCTGGTACTCAGCAGCAGCATTCACCCTATTTTGTTACATCTTGTAAAGGCACTCTTGAATGAGGACTTTCACACTTGCTTCAGAAAGTGGCAAGAGTGACAGAAAAAGTATATTTAAAGGAAGGATAAGTACTTTGAGAGGGATTAATGGCAATTTTTAAAAATGTAAACATTTACCATATATTTCAATCACACTACATATATGTTGTGTGAGCAAATACTCTTTCTTCATATATGTGTATGTATATGTGTGTATATTTCATTTTTAGTTATGTGCTTCAGTTCACATATTTTCTATTAATTTTTCCATTCATATAATCTTTTATAATGTTCAGTTTGATATTAAACCTGTAAATTGACTTCATTGAATTCTTTTATTTCAATTTTAACTGATTAGATAGCATTCGATTCTGATACTACCTAGAGTTAGCATCAAACTTCATGGGCTTAAGGGCTCAGTCCTTCACAAAATTGTTCTTACTTCAGGTATGGGCAGTCACACTTAGGTGATATTCAGGCCAACGGTGTTTCCCATCAAGTGGATACAAGTACAAAAGTTCCTCTGAGCTGCTCAGAATTTTTAATGCATTAAAGTAACTACATTGAACTACATTTTTTTAAATTAATAATATGTTAGGAAGGGCAAAATGAAGAAAAACATACAGCAAGGAATGTGAGAGATTTGGACATTTTGTGCTGTCATGGAATACTGGCATGTTATTCTACTGGCACATCGATGTGTTCATCAACCATAGAACTCCACCAGTTGCTACTCAGATTTTTGTGTTTCATTTTGTTTGTCTTTCATTATGTAGGTATGACCCACTGAATAATTGACCACATAACTGTAGTAAATATACAGCTCCTCTCCTCTCCTTGCAGGTCAAATTAGCTTGGTGATCCAATCCACAATTACTGTTTTTTTCTGTCTGGTTGAAGCCCGATGCTGAAGTTATCTAGCAACCACCTTACCCCATTATCATAATAAAGGTACTATCATCACTCAGAAATTTTCAAGCATGTTTAAGAATTTATACCAGGAAGGAGAAACAGTTTGAAAAATGTCCTTTACTATACCATAATTCTTAGATTCAGCTATTCTAACTTTCAGTTTTAGGAAACCCACTTCCTTCTTTTTCTAAATATATATTGTATTTTGTTGATCTTTTTCTTTTTTTTGAACATATGTGTTTTAGGTTATGACCTGTTAATTCCAATGTGTAGATTACCTGCTTTTGCAATAACAGTAAGTATGACTACTTAGGAGCTTATGCAACCAACATTTTAATGCAAATGTTAGCTAATTAATATAAAGGATATTAAATGCCATTTGTTAGACTTCAAAATGTAGTCAAAATTCAATAAAACATGAAAAATGGAACATTAAAATATCTATATTTCTTTTACTTAATGTATTTACTCCACAGAGAAAGTTAATCATAACAAAATTAGACGAATCCTTAAATATTACTTCCAGCATCTCATCTAGGTAAAAACAGGAGGCACCATAGCAATGATTTTTAAATAATGTTTGATGCCTGGGAAGCATTTGCTAGTTTGAATTTATGATCACAAAAGGCTTTAGCATTTTTGATAATTATAAATTATATCTAGTTTGGCTAGATTATCAATTTCACAAAAATAAAACTTTATATTCTTGGGGATTTTTGGATAATAACTTTCTTTAGTTTACACTGAAGAGCATTTGACTATTTAAAGAAAGATCATTTACATTACATTATTTGATCTTTAGTTTCTCCATGAAGGAGTAATGGAATAATTATCTCCATTGAATAAATGAGGAAATTTAAGTTCATTAAAGAAGAATATGGGGTTTATACCTATGTGTTTATTAAGTACTTTTAATTTCTTTTCATAAAAGATATTTTATAAGAATATAATATTAATTATATGCATATTATATAAAATGAGGAAATGGCATACTATAGAGTCTAAATGACTTTTGTCTGAAATCAATGAATCAATGAAATTATTGATAAGGGCAAGATTATGCTGCAATTTATAGACCTTGGCATGATTTTCATAATATTCTTTCACTATGCACCATATTTGCTTTTATTGTCTTTTATCCATCCTTACCCTATATTCAGTTACCCTTCTATTCTTCTGTTTCATTTTTTGTTTTTTCCAATTTTGTCAATTGATAGCCACAGAAATTGCATAGCAACAATTCTTTAATTTGATCTTTCACCTTGAAGACATTTAAGTCAGCCAAATGAATGATTATATTTTCCAGTGAGAATCTTCTGAAACATTTTTTGAAAAAAATGTATAGTGGTGATGTTACAAATTGGAAAACTGTTTTCTCATTTATTTCAGATGAAATCAAATCACTATATGATCACACTTTTTAAAGTGTATATGATACTTAAGGATCTCAAAATACATATGACTTAACAATTTTTAGTTATTTAAATTTCTCTTAGAGTTTATATTTTCTGTTTACTAATTTCTAGAAATACAATATCATTAATTAAAAAAAAATAAAAGCTAAAACTATAAAGTACTTTTGGCCATAATTTTATAGTTAAATGATATTTTCATCCTTCATTAATGATACATCTTCTTATTTCATTAATAAATGACCAGAAGAATTAAGACTACTAGGATAAGAAAAAAATACATCAATAAAATAAATTGAGTAATATAATGTGCCATTTTACAATGTGATATTTCTGTTTCAGTATATACCTCATTTTGGAAATGCAACTAAATATTGCTGAAAACTCAAGAGGGGAAAATCTTTCCTTATAAAAGAATGATTCTCCTTAGCTTCAAATCTGGTGCTTTCCCCTTTCCTCCATTCATTTCAGTTCAAGAAATAGTTGCTCATCAGTGAGAATACAGAAACAGTCTGTACTTTAGTAGAAAGCTTGATCTTTCAGAAGATACAGACCTAAAAGCCTGTGATTTTAACATAATATCATGCATGTTATGATAAAAGTTTATTCATGGTGCCATAACTGTGTGTACATGGAACAGTTAGGCTTGACTAGAAATCAAAGGAAGCTTCACATAGGGCATAATGGCTGAACCAATTTTGAAGGCTGAAGAAAAGATAACCAGGCCAAAAAAATTACTATAGGATTATTCAAAGCAGAAAGAAAAGCATGAAGACTTGAAGTGGTATGGGATACAAAAAATTGTGAAATTAAGTTGGAGAAATAGGCAAGGTTGTTTTTCAGAATCATTGAATTAAAAAAAACAGGAAAACTAGGTCATTCCAATAAATTTTAAATTCTTGTCATAAAGAATGAAAATATTCTCATCTTTAGTTGATATTTAATAAGGTTAAATAAGGAGTATTCTTTAAAATACATTTTATTTTTTTAAGATTAAAAAGACACAGAAAACAAAAACAAAAAAGCAATACAGGCAAACAAAGAGAAACCAAATACAATAACATAGGTTTACAAAACAAGATGATAGGAAATTGACAATGGTTGTAATATTGTATATTGTTACCTTTAAGAGGTTGCTTAGATTAACAGATACAGACATATAAAATTGATCTAAATATGTGAGTGTTAACTGTTCTTTACTAATGACTAATACAGTTAGTATAGTCAGTATATATATATATATATATATATATATATATATTTACATCTTTTTCCTTTTGTCTTTCTTCTTTCTTCTTTTCCCTTATTCTAATTACTATTCCTCTTTGAATAGTTCCTTACCCTTACACAGTATACATTGTACATTTTGGAACATATATACTTTTTCAGTTTCTTATACTAGGGAGACATATGGCATTTACATATGTGAGTTTCATTTATTTCACTTGTGAGTATGGTCTCAAGTCATGTCCATTTACTTATAAAAGTCTCGATACAGTCTTTCTTTATAGTGGAGTAGTACTACATTGTATAAAAGTACCACATCATTTTAATCCATTCTCAGTTGATGGGCATTTAGATTGTTTCCAAGATCTGCCTATTACAAATTGTACTGCTATAAATATAGATGCACATATATCACTGTGATATGATGTTTTCAGTTCTTCTGTAATACAACCAGAAGTGGGATAGCTGGATCAAATGGGACCTCCAACCCCAGCTGTTAGAGGAATCTCCAGACTGACCTCCACAGTGGTTGCACCAGTCTACTCTCCCACCAACAGTGCAGAAGAGTTTCTTTTCCCCCACATCCCCTCTGACCTTTGTTATTGGTTGATTTCTTGATCTAGGGTATTCTTTCTGGGGTGAGATGGAATCTCAGTGTCGTTTTAATTTGCAACTCCTGAATGGCCATTGATGTTGAACGTTTTATCATGTATTTATTTTCCATTTGTATTTCTTTATCTGAGAAGTGTGTATTCATCTTAGATGGCCATTTTTGGATTTGGTCCTTGAATTTTTGGGGCCTGATTTTTTTTATTCTTCATAAGTTCTAGATAGAAATCCTTTGTCCAAGGGATAGTTGGCTAAGATATTTTCCCAATTTGTTGGTTTTCCTTTCACTCTGTTGGAGATTTCTTTGACATGCAAAAACTTTTTAGTAAGATGAGATCCCAGTTGTTGATTCTGGGAAGTTTCCCATGCAGTTTGATTTTCATTCATAAACCCTCTGCCTACGCCTATGTCATCAAGATTTCTATGTAATTTGTCTTCCAGTAGAGTTAGTGTTTCTGTTTTAATATTTAGATCTTTGATTCACTTTGATTTTAGTTTAATACATAGTTATAGGCATGGATTTAGTTTTAGTTTTCAGCGTATGAAGAGCCAGTATTTCCAGCAACACTTATTAAAGAGGGTTTCTTCAGTGTACATGTTTGGCCCCTTTGTCCATGATGAAGTGGCTGAATGTATAGTTGTGGCTGTATCTTCTAATCTACTTCACTGATCTTCAGGTCTGTTTCTATTCCAATACCATGGTGATTTTATCACAGTAGTTTTGTAGGCATCACAATCCCCAACTTGAAATTATATTACAAAAGAAAATTTTAGACTTGAGATTTTATTCATTGTGTGTATGGTGATTTTACATAATTACAAAAATTTTTATGCATTACTTTGAAAAATATAACCTATACATTTTCTAAACTCATTGCATCAAAATAAATTGTTTATAGGACAAAGTTGAATTTTTTTATTCAAGTTTCTTTTTATAACTGTTGTTTATCTTATTTTATTCTTTGTAGAGTCACTGTACCTTGACCAGAAGCTTCTGTGCATACACAAAGAAATAAACTAGGCATGTCAAGCATCTTCCAGTGCATGCTGCTGTTACTATTATTATTTATGAAATGTTATGGAATTCTATTATATGCAGATTACCATTCAATTTGATTTTGTATTATTGTGTCATGCTGGCTATTAGTAAAATATAAGTTCTTATATTAATTTAGGTCATTGTCAAAAATGCTAATCAATTTGGTATTATCCCAAAACAGAAAATAGTTGTCATAGTGGTTACTAGAGGCTTGAAAGGAGGAGCAGTTAACAAATACAGGGGTGCAGTTGGATAGGAGGACAGTTGAAAGGTATAGGGATACAGATGGGTAGGAATAATAGCTTTTGATGCTCTATGGAATTGGATACAGAGGAGTAAGTATGTGGGATAGTGGAGTAATTATGGTTAATATTTAATTGTATATTTCAAAATAGTCAATAAAGAAGATTTTGAATTATCCCAACACAAATGATAATGTTTGAGATGATAGATATGACAATTACCCTTCTTTGATCATTACACATTGTATACATGTATTGAAACATCACACTGTACCCTTTAAATATGCACAATATTGTGTTGATTACATTTTTAAAGTATTTTTACAAAAAAGTAGGCTATTTGAAAAAGTACAATGTACAAATATTAAACTAGCAAAGTATTTTTAAAACTTTAACCACCAATATAGAGATGTTATTTGTTGAAAGGAATCCATAAATTTCTGTAGAAAGCACAAAAGCATTATCAAACAGAGCTGATGGTTAAGAAACCTTCAGGAAGCCAAATGACTGTGCATAGGAAAGAAGTAGTCATAGTGGTTACAATCTCATCAGACAGTATTACTTGTGACTGTGGCCCTATAATAAGTGTGGCTTTATGGTTCTATCTGCTAACAGTGAGTTTATGTTGCAAATGAAATATATAGTCCTATATACACAGTTTAGACTAATTTTATGAGTGTCATTTCAAGAAATAGTGACTTTTGAAAGCAAAAGCCATCCTTAAATTGGCAGTTTCATCATTGGATTCTGTATAGTGCCATAAACCTTGCTAGAAAATTGAAGTGGTAAATTATTTGAATACTTCCCAGAAATGTTTGCTGGAATTTTGAGTATTTGTTATACATTACAAATCTGGAATGTGGCTCTGTCCTCCAAAAAAAATGCAAAATAAAGGTAAAACATTATAACACAAATACACCAAACTCAAAATAGGAATGAAAAATCTCCATGTTCCAGAAAAGTCTTATAAGTTAGAGAAACAAATCATTACAGCTGATTTCTCTCCCAAAATACATAATTCAAAGTGACAGTGGTACAACGTTTTAAAATATTGAAGGAAAAAATGAAGCTAGAATTCTGTGCACAGTAAATGTAACTTTTAAAAGTAATATCAAAGTAAAGAAAAACAAAAGCTGAAAGAAGTCATCACCACTTGACATGCACAATGAAAAATACTAATAGAAGTTCCTTAGTCAGAAAATTTATAATCTGGATCCAAAAGCAGAAAGGTAAAGCATCAGAAATAGTAAATATATCAGTAAAACAAAAATATTTTCTCATTTTTAATCCTTTTATATCAAAAATACAATATATTGTGAGATTTGTAGTTTACAAAGGAATAAAAGTTATAAAAAATAGCACAGAGACACTGGTGAGATATGGAAATATACTATTGTATATTTCTTACAATTTAAGCATATAGTAAGACAACATCACCTGAAAGTAGAGTACAAGAATTAATGGTGACTATTGTAACCATTAGAACAACCATGAAAGAAAGTGTAGCTAATAAATGATAGACCTTAATAGGACTATTTTAATAGCATTCAATCCAAAAATGTTAGAAAAATAGAAACAGATGAATCAAGAAGAAAATCAAAGAGAAATAAACAGCAAAATAACACATTTAAGCCCTAACATATTATTAAATTTTTAAAATGTATAACATAAACACCCCAATTTAGAAACAGACATTCTCATATTGAGAAAAGTAAAACTCATCCACACATCATCTAACACCCCTTTAAGTATACCAACACATCATAAAATGATGTAAAATACATATGCAAAAGTAAATTAGAATGACTATATCTCTGTCCAAAAAATTCAAAATGAGGTAAAGAAATATATTACATTGATTAAAATTCTCTAAGAAGGCATAAAAATACTAAATGTGTAAGAACCTAACAACAAACCTTTAAAATACATGAAATGAAACTTTCAGAATTAAAACTTATGCAAATCCAAAATACAGCTGAAAATGTAAACTTTTTTCAGAAAAATGATAGGAAAAACTATACAGAAAATTGGGATGTGGAAGACATTAACATTATCAATTTGACTTGATAATGTAGAACACTACCTTACAACAATGAAGTATATACTTATTTCAAGTACACATGGAATGTTAACCAATATAGAACATAAAACAAGACTCAATCAACTAAAAGAACTTAGGGAAAATAAGTAAATTCAAAATAAATAAAAGAAGGTCTGTAAAGATCATTAATTCCAAGATACCAATTTTTGTCTATTTTAACCTCTCTAAAGTTGAAATCCATAGTTCAAAATCAATAATACATCATAATTTAGGTGGCACTATAGGTTTTCATTATAGGAATATAACATAATGATGTGTAATACAGTTAGAAGTATTTTAGGCCTGAGCTCAGTGATGTGAGACAAACATCTGCACAGCAAACCCCATCCAGCCATGCAACCCTAGCAGCTCACTCAGAACCTGGTAGGGCACTGCCCAGTGACCCCAAGCAGCTATGGAGTATTGGTGAACCACATGGCATCAGCCAAAGACCTGCATTATGTACTCCAACTAGCTGTTCATCCTTGGTAGGCCACTGAGAACCTTGTAGTGTCCCACTCAGCAACTTCAAGCAGGTGGGAAGCTTTACAGTATCACGTTGGGTGTGCTACAGGCCCACCCAGCATACTTCCCACATTTGAGGAGCCTTTAAGGGACTGGTAAGGCCTGACTAATGACCTCTATTCAACTGGTGAAATTCCCTGAAATACTGACAGATATCTTCAACCCAGGGAACAACTGAAACATTGCATTCAGCCTCTCCAAGGGGATTCAAGAAAATGACAAAACAAAAGAGTAAAGTGCAATCTCAAACCTCCAGTCCATTGCAAACAACCTAGGTGACATGGACATAGAAGAAAATAAAGCCATACACCTGAAACATCTGAAATGACAGCAGCTGAAGTGAAAAAATAACTCCAAGAAGTAATAAAGGAACTCAGATCAGAAATAATCTCTGAGGTAAAAAAAGAAATGATAAAAGTAATAGAAGAAATGCTGAACACATCTAAAGAAGATATAGTTAAAAAAATTGAGGAGCACCACAAAAAGATGGAAACCTTGAATGAACAATATAAAAAAAAAACAATGCATGAAAAAGATCCAAAGAGAAATCTAGGAAATAAAAATTGCATTAAAAACTGGCAAAACAGTCTCAGTAAAAGTGGGTATAAACTTTCAGACCTCAAAGACAAGATTGCAACTAGTGAACAGCAAAGAAAAGATCTTTTAAAAATAACAAGGAATCAGGAAACAAGAACTCAACAGTTAGAAGTGTTCAAAAGGAAAGAACAACTTGTAGGTATAAGTATAAAACTGTATGTATGTTTAAGTGTACGAGATAGATAACCATACTACTAAGATTTTGATAGTTCACCAAACAGAATATTTTGTGCTTCATTGTTGTTCTGTTCATTTTTTAAAATTTTATTTATTTATTTATTTATTTAATTTTTTATCAGCACCAGGGATCAAACTCATGACCACGTGCTTGCAAGGCAGGCAATTATGCTGCTGAGCTAATTCGCCAGCCCTGTCTGTTCATTTTTAATCCTTTGATTTTGTAACTTGAATTACTTCTAAAATAAAAATAGGTAATATATCAACTAGAGATGATTACTTAATGTTATTTTTTTAAATTCTGTTTTTGGATTCTTTCTTCATTTTTTATGCTTTGATTATATAACTTGAACAACTACTTCTAAGATAATGATCATAACATATCAACTAGAGATGATTTTTTAATGTTATTCTTTTGAAATTCTGTACCATTTCTATCCCTTTTTTCTGTATTGCTTTTTTTAAATAAAAA
Organism: Hydrochoerus hydrochaeris; assembly: GCA_004027455.1. Classification (NCBI taxonomy): domain Eukaryota; kingdom Metazoa; phylum Chordata; class Mammalia; order Rodentia; family Hydrochaeridae; genus Hydrochoerus; species Hydrochoerus hydrochaeris. The sequence goes on along the minus strand of PVLA01006901.1, from coordinate 33,295 downwards.
ACAAAGAATTCAACAGTTGAAAAATAATGCAAAGAAATACAATAAAAGATTGATAGATGTAAAAGAAATTGAAGGTCACAACACAAACGATATCAAAAAATATTTACAGAAGTAATAGCTGAAAATTTCTTAAACATGGGAAAGGAAACTGACATTTAGATAAGTGAAGCATATAGAGCCCAAATTAGCCATAACCAAAATAAATCTACACCCAGACATATAATAATCAACATCCTAGAAACTGGAAAAAAACAATATTAAAAGCTGCTAGAGAAAAGAGACACATTACCTATAAAGGAAAGCCCATCAGAATCACAGCAGACTTCTCAACACAATCCAGGAAGTCGAGAACATCATGGAGTGTAGTATTTCAAATCCTTAAGAAAAATAACTTCCAACCCAGATGGATGTAACCTGCAAAACTGTCCTTCAAAATTGATGGAGAAAAAAGATACTTTCATGAAAGAATGACTGAAGAACTTCATGACCACCAAACCAATCCTGCAGAGAATGATGAAAGATATTCTACATAGACATAAAAATAATGACTTCAAGAACACCAATGGGGGGAAAAACACTAAGCAAGACAATTAGTTATACAGAGAAGAAAAGGAAAGAATAAATAGCATAAAGATAACAACAAAAAGAAGCCAATATACATCACTTATAACCATTAACATAAATGGCCTCAATTTACCAATTAAAAGAAGCAGACTAGAAGAATAGGTCAAGAAACAACATCCAACAATATACTGTTTACAAGAAACCCATCTAACCCAAAAGGAAATTCATAGACTCAAAGTCAAAGGTTGCAGAACAATACCTCATGCAACAAGACACCCTCAAAAAGCAGGGGCATCTATTCTGTTTGCAGACAATGTGAACTTCCACCCAGAATAATCAAAAGTGGAAAAGAAGGTCACCACATACCATTTAGGGGAAAACTTCAAGAGAAAGAAATAACAATCTTAAAAATATATGTACCAAATACAAAAGCACCTAGCTAAATAAAACAAATATCAATAGAAATGAAAAATCAAATAAACAATAACACAGTTATAACAAGAGATCTTAATACCCCATTGACATACAGAGACAAATCAACTAGACAGAAAAACAGCAAAGAAATAACACAACTGGATTAAACTTGTGAACAAATGTACTTAATGGATGTGTACAAAATATTCCACCCAACAATGTCAGAATATACATTCTTCTGAGCTGTACATGGGGCATTCTCTCAAATAAACCATATACTAGCCCACAGAACATGCTTAAGAAAATGCAAAAGAATCAAAATTATCCCATGCATACTATCTGATCATACTGCCATGAAACTAGAAATTAATGACAAAAGACACATCAAAAGCTCCATAAACACATGGAAATTAAATAATACACTCTTGAACAATCAATGGGTCACATAGGAAACTAAAGAAGAAGATAGACAATATATACAAGCAAATGAAAATACAAATATAAGTTACTGGAACCTCTGAGATCCAATAAAACCAGTCCTCAGAGGGAAATTTATTGCAGTGAATTCCCACATCAGGAAAACATAACAAACACAAATAAACAACCTGATGCTATACATCAAACATCTAGGAAAAGAAGAGCAAATCAAGCCCAAAGCTGAGAGACGAAGAAATTATAAAGGTCAGAGCAAAAATTAATGCAACACAGACTAAGAAAGCAATATAACAAAATAAATTAGCAAAGAGTTTTTGAAAGAATAAATAAAATTGATAAGCCCCTACCTAGCCTTATTTTTAAAAAGGAAAGAAAAAACTCAAATTCAAGCAATAAGTAATGAAAAGGGTGAAATCACTACAGACGCTGTTGAAATAGAGAAGATCATCAATACCTATTTCTAACACCAGTACTCTAATAGGATTGATAACAGAAGAAATGGATGGATTCCTAGAAGCAAATTAATTTTGAAAACTGGATCAAGATGTAAAACTGCTGAATAACCAAAATTTAATTAATGAGATGAAAACATAATTAAAACCCCCAACAAAGAAAAGCCCAAGTCCTGATGGGTTCACTGCTGAATTCTACAAGAAATTCAAGGAAGACTTAATTTGAACACTCCTCAAATTCTTCAATAAAATTAAAAGGGAAGCAATTCTCCCTAGCTCATTCCTGCAAGCAACTATTACCCTAATACCAAAACCAGAGAAAGACCCAAGAAAAAGAAGAGAACTACAGGCCAATCATCCTAATGAACATAGATACAAAATCATCAATAAAATACTGGCAAACAGAATGCAGCAAATCATCAAGAACCTCATACACCATGACCAAGTGGGATTTATCTCAGGAATGCAGGGATGGTTCAACATACAAAAATCAATAAATGTAATACATCCTATCAATAGAGCCAAACCTAACAATCACATGATCATTTCTATAGATGCAGAAAAAGATTTTGATAAAGTCTAACACTCATTCGTGATAATAACCCTAAAGAAAACTGGGATAGATGGTCATTACCTCAATCTGATTAAAGCTATCTATGACAACCCAACAGCGAGCATCATATTCAATAGTCAAAAGCTGAAGGGTTTTACTCTAAAATCAGGAGCAAGGCAAGGATGTCCATTATCACTACTCTTATTCAATATAGTGATGTAAATATTAGCTGGAACAACTAGGTAAGAGAGACAAATAAATGGGATAAGGGTAAGAAAAGGAGAAGGTAAATTATTATTTGCAGGTGACATGATACTCTACATAAAAGATCCCCAAAGCTCCATTGAAAGATTTCTTTGTATAATAACCGAACTCAGTAATGTAGCTGGATACAATGTCAACCCACAAAAATCAATAGCATTCCTATATACTAACAACAAAATCATCAGAGAGAAATAAGAAAAGCCACACCCTTCACAATAGCATCCAAAAATGAAATACTTAGGAATCAATCTAACAAAGGAAGTAAATGATCTATTCAGTAAAAATTAAAATATTCTGAAAAAAGAAATACAGAGAATCTCAGAAAGACATTCCTTGTTCATGGATTAGTAGAACAAACATTGTGAAAATGGCCATTCTCCCAAAATTGTTATATATATTTAATGCAATTCCAATCAAAATACCATTACCATACCTCACAGATCTAGAGAAATCATTCCTAAAATTCATATGGAACCAAATGAGACCTACATAGCAAAGGCAATTCTGGGCAACAAAGGCAAGGCAGGAGGCATCACAATCCCTGACTTGAAGTTATATTGCAAAGCTACTGTGATAAATTCAGCATGGTACTGGAATAAAAACATACCTGAAGATCAATGGAATAGATTAGAAGATACAATCACAACTGCAAGCACACTCAGCCACCTTATCTTTGACAAAGGGGCCAAACAAACTCACTAGAAGAAAGATAGCCTCTTCAATAAATGTTGCTGGAAAAAACTGGCTTTTCATATGCTGAAAATTAAAACTAGAGCCATGCCTATCATCATGCACTAAACAAAGTCAAAATGGATAAAAGATCTAAGTATTAATAGAGAAACAATCTGCTGGAAGGCAAAATAAGTAGAAATCTTGAAGACATAGGGGTAGGCAGATAATTGATGAATAAAAATCAAACTGCATGGGAAAGATTTCCCAGAATCAATAACTGGGATCTCATCTTATTAAAAAGTTTTTGTGTGTCAAAAGAAATCTCCAACAGAACAAAAAGAAAACCCACAAATTGGAAAAAAAATCTTAGCCAATTGTATCTAAAACAAAGGACTACTATCTAGAACATATAAAGAATTTTTAAAAATCATACCCCCAAAATTTAAAGACTCGATCCAAAAATACACATCTGAGATGAACACACACTTCCCAATGAAATACAAATAACAAATAAATACATGATAAAATGTTCAGTTTCACTGACCATTCGAGAAATGCAAGTTAAAACAACACTGACATTCCATCTCACTCCAGAAAGAATGGCCAGAATCAAGAAAGCAACCAATAACTAATGCTGGAGTGGCTTTGGGGAAAAAGGAATTCTGCACTATTGGTGGGAGTATAGACTAGGGCAGCCTCTGTGGAAATTATTCTGGATGTTCCTTAAAAAGCTGGGATTGGAAGTTCCATTTGATACAGCTATTCCACTCCTGGTATATTCCCAGAAGAATTCAAAACATACTACAGTGACATATGTGTAACCATGTTTGTAGCAGTATAATTTGTAGTAGCCAAATCTTGGAAATAATCTAAATGCCTATCATTTTATACAATGGAGTATTACTCATCTATAAATAAAGATTCCATCAAGATTTTTATATGTAAATTGCACCAAGATTTTTATAAGTAAATGGGCATAACCTGAGACCATCCTTATAAGTGAAATAAATCAAACTCCCATGTGTAAATAGCATGTTATGACCCTAGTGTAAGAAGCTGAAAGAATAAATAAGATACAATATACTCAATAAATACTGTGAAAGTGTAAAAATTGCTCAATGGGTAAAATAGCACAGTAGGGAAAAGGAGAAAAGAAGGAAGGGAAAAGAAAAAAGATATGATATTGTATATACACACTTAAGATAGCTAAGATGATTGTGCTACTAATTCTATTAGTTCTTGGAAAAAATGTTAACATTAATAGGACTAGATCAATCTTGCATGTTTATATCTGGTAATCTGAGTAAGTCTTTTGAAGATAACTATGCAAAATAACAACCTTAGTCATGTTCCTACCACCTTGTTTTAAAAGCCTATATTGTCATTGTTTTAGGCTGTTATTGTTATTTATATGTCTCACTTGTTTCTTGTTTTTCTCATGATTTGTTTGTTTTATTTTTATTTGTTTTACCTGCAATACAGAAAGGATATATGTACATGTATAAGCTTATACATGCCTAGAACTTCTCCTACAGAGTTTACAAGAATTGATTTTATTACATGTGATGGTATGAACAACTACTTTGAAGAAAATGAGACATTAGGGTAGCCATTGCTGACTTCCTATCATCTTGTTCTTAAGTCCAATAATACTTTTATTCTTTGTTTTGATTGGTTTTAGTCTGTTTTGTATTATTTAATTTCAATATATATGAAGGTATGGACAGCTGTTTTGAACAAAACAAGAGACAGTATGATAGCCTATTGGTTTTCCTATTGTCTGGTTTTGAAATCATGTAATGCTTTCATTCTTTTGTTTTAAATGGTTTTATACTGTTTTTTGTCTTGTTTTATTTCATTGTGTGTGAAGATATGGACAACTATTTTGAAGAAAACGAGACACTATGGTAACCACTGTTGATCTCCTTTTGTCTTGTTTTGAAATCCTTTGTTAATTGCATTGTTTTCTTCTGATCTACTTTGTTCTCTTTTGTTTTATTCTCTTTAAAATAAAAAAGGAAATAGTTTAGATTTTAAAATGTAGGAATAAAATTTAGAACATAAAATAATAAAATATCAAATACTCTCTATATATTAATATAAAATTTAAAGTAGAAAAATTTTACTCAAGGGTGCCTCATTGATAGGTCTGCCTCAATTGAATGGGGTCAGTAGTTTAGCTGGGGTAAGTAATTGTATTCATTCATTAGAAATGCCATAACAAAACACCACAGACTGGATGGTTAAAATAGCAGAAATTCATTTTCTCATAGTGCTCAAAGCTAAAAGCCCAAGATGTGGGTAGGTTTAGTTTTTCTGAAAGCTCTCTTTGACTTGTACAATGTCTTCTTCTTGATTTGCCTTCATGTCGTGCTTGCACTGTACATTCACAGTCCCATTATTTTTCAGTGTTTCCAAGTTTCTGCTTCTTATAAGGACTTATCTGATTCTTATAAGGATTTATCTGCTTCTTTAGTGCTTATAAATTTCTGCTTCTTATAAGGACACAGATCCAATAGAACTAGTATCCACTCTAATGGCCTCATTTTAATTAAAAATTCTACCCCCCATATATGATAACATTCTGAAGTACTGGTCGATAGAATTTAACCTATGAATTTGAAGGTGATATAGTTCTGCTCCTAACAGTTATGCCATCAAATAAGGAATAGATTGTTTTTATTATAATAATTTCAAACATACAGAACTGCATAGGATACTATAAAGAACCCTCATTAGTTCAAGACAGGTTTTATCAAAATTCAGGTAAACAGATCAGGAGATAACTGCCATTGAAAACATGGTTGTATATTGACAGAGCCCAAGAGGAAAGTGAATGGCATACCATGGGGGGGTGTCTCATGAAGAAGCACTAAGGTGAATTAAGAAACAGAAAAGGCAAGGGAAAAACAAATGCAAGAGACTCTATTCATGATTTGTGCAAGAACGAATTGGGGAGGCATGATAAAAGGGTTTAGGATTGGCTAATTTGAATAATTTTTGCAGACTCAGAAATATGGAATATATCCCTGTTTGTCTGTTACCTGGCTCCAATGTAACCAAAGAGAATGATGGCTTAGAGTATAAGAGCTACTTAAATGAGTTGTTTGAGGTATTCCATGGAAATTTATTTTAGTACACAGAAATTTTTTTACTGAACAGAATACTTTTTTTAAGATAAAAATTCACAGAGAAAGTAGAAAGCAATCAACCAAACAATAAAAACAAGGACAAAACATCAACAAAAGTCAAGCAATGTCAACAACAATAAAATAGTGATACAGGATTTCAAAATAAGGTGATAGGTATTTAACAATGGTTGTTATATTACATATTGTTATCTTCAAAATAATTTCTCATGTTATCAGACACAGGCATGTGAAATCAATCAAATAATATGATTTCCCTTTGAGCAGTTCCTTTCCTTTTCACTATATCTAATGTAATTTTTGAATCTCATTTACTTTGAGTTTCTCACACTAGCAAGAAAATATGGTGTTTAGACTTGTGAGTCTGATTTATTTCACTTATGAGTATGGACACAGTTGCATTCATTTACCTATAAAAGCCTTGAGTTTAACCTTCTTTATACCTGAGTGGTACTCCATTCTATAAAATATATTTTTTATCCATTCTGCAGTTGATGACCATTTGGGTTTCTAATATTTAGCTATTACAAATTGTGCTGCTATAAACATAGGTGTACATATATTGCTGTGGTATGATGTCTTTAATTCATCTAGGAAAATACCCAGAAGAGTATCAGCTAGCTCGAATGGGACTTCCAATCCAAGTTTTTGAGAAATCTCCACACTGATTTTCACAAAGGTTGTACCAGTATACACTTGCACTGACAGTGTGGAAATGTTTTTTCCCTGCAGCCCAACCAGCATTTGTTAATGGTTGATTTCTTGATGATAACTATTCTTTCTAGAGTGAGATGGAGTCTCAGTGTTGTTTTAATTTACATTTATTGAATAACCAATGATGCTGAACATTTTTTCATCTGTTCATTTTCCATTTGTATTTCTTCATCTGAGAAGTGTGTATTGGTCATCTCTGATGCCCATTGCTGGACTAGGTCTTTGAATTTGAGGGGCCTGATTTTTTCAGTTGATTTTGATAATTAATTGTACATTCTTTTGATACACTTTTTTGGTCTGCTGTTTAGAGGTTCATGTCATCAATAAATTACATTTTGATTTCCTCTCTTCCTATACATCTCCCTTTTATTTCTATATCTGGCCTGATGGCTCTGCCTCATGTTTCAAGTACTGTAGTGAACAGGAGTGGTGATAGTGGACATCCTTGTCTTTTTCCTGATCCTAGAGAGAAATGTTTCAGCATTTCCCCATTTAGTAGATTCTGGGCATTCATTTGTTATAAATGGCTTATAACAGATTGAGATGAGGCCCTTCTATACTTTTTTTCTTTAGTGTATGTATTACAGAAGTTTGTTGGATTTTCTCAAAAGCATTTTCTGCATCTATTAAGATGACCATATGATTTTTGTCATTGCTTCTGTTTGTGTGGTGTGTTAAAATTACAGATTTGTGCATGTTGATCTATTCTTATATCATGGGTTGAAGCCTACTTTGTCATGATATGATTATTTTGATTTGTTGCATTTGGCTTCCAACTGCCTTGAATATATTTATCTCCATGTTCATTAAAGAGATTGCCTGTATTTATCTCTTTTAGTTGGATCTATGTCTTGTTTTAGAATCAAAGTAATGCTAGTTTCCAGGAATGACTTTGTGAGTACTCTTTCTTTTTCAGTTTTGTTAAAGAGTTTGAGAAGTATTGGCTTTTGATATTCCCTAAAGTTCTTGTTGAATTGATTGCTGAATAGGTCAGGTTATAAGCTTTTCTTTCTTAGTAGTTATTTTTTAATTACTGCTTCATTTTTATTGCCTGCTGTTAGATTGTACAGGTTTTTATATCTTCTTTGTTCAATTTTTGTAATTTATATGTATCTAGGAATCTATTCATTTCTTCTGAATTCTCCAATTTATTGGAATACAGTTTCCCAAATTAGTTACTAATAATCTTCTGGATTTCAGTAGTGTCCATTTTGATTGTGCTTTTCCATTTCTAATTACAGTGATTTAGGTCTTTGCTTTTTTAGTAAGATTCATTAAGGGTTTGTAAATTTTGTTTATTCTTTCAAAGAACCAGTTCTTTGATTCATAGAATTTTTTATTGTTTTCTTAATTTTAATTTCATTAATTTCCACTTTGATCTTTATAATATCCTTCCTTGTATTAGATTTGGGTTTGGATTGTTCTTATTTTTCTAAGCCCTTGAAGTACATTATTAGGCTCTTTATTTGGGCTCACTGTGTTTTTCTTATGTGGGAGGTCACCACTATAAATTACCCTCTTAATACTGCTTTCCTTGTGCCTCATAAGTTCTTATATGTTATAATGACATTATTATTTGAATTCAGGACCTGTCTAATTTCTTCTGTGACCCAATGATTACTTGAGTGTATTCTTTAATTTCCATGAATTTGCATATTTTCTTTGATTTCTTTTGTCAGTGATTTCTAGTTTCATTGAGCCATGATCCAATGATATGCATAGGATAATTTAATTAATTTTGCATTTACTTATGCATATTTTATGAGTTAGTATGTGGTCTATTATATAAAAAGATTCATAGACTGTTGAGCAGAATATGTATATTGTTAGGCAGAACAATCTAGATATCCTTTTCTCCAAAGTTTGGTTTATTTCTGATATTTCTTTGGGGTTTTTTTGTTTGTTTGTTTGATTTTTTTGCATGTTTTGTTGTTTTCTTTTGTTTTTATCTAGTTGACCCATCCTTTTGTGACAATGTGGTATTCAGTCTCCCACTATAAATGTGTTGTTGTTTATCTCAAATTTATTTTCAGTAGTGTTTGTTTTATGAAGCTGCATGTTCTGGTACTTGGTGAATTTATGTTTTTAATTGTTATCTCTTCTTTTGAATTGTTCCTTTAACCAATATTTTTAGTATCTTTTTTGCTCAGTTTTGGCTTTTGTCTGAAAATAGCATTGATACTCCTATTTGTTTTGGGGTTCCCATTGTGTGGAATATTGTTTTCTACCCTTTGATTTTTATCTGGTGAATTTCTTATTCAATTAAATGTGTTTTCTTTTATTCAGCATATCACTGAGTTTTATTTGTTGTTTTCTTCCCCCAATCTATGTACTTTCACTGGGAAACTGAGATCATTAACTTTGAGAGTTATCAGTGACATATATTGACTTATTTCCATCATTACTGGATTTTATTGTTGCTCATTCCTCTTTTAAAATAAACTTTCTGCTTTATTTCACACCCTGCCTTGTGTATTATTCATTCATGTGGGCTTCTTTAAGCATTTTTTGGAGTACTGGTTTGGTGATCATGAATTTTTGAAGATGCTCATTGTCATGGAAATATCTTATTTCCCCATCAATTTCAAAAGGTAGTTTTCAAGTAATATCAGTCCATTTCGGAAGCAATTTTGTTTTAGGGTATGACACACTCCAAGCTCTCCTGGACCTTAAGTTCCTCTGCTGTATTTTTAATGTGTGATTCATTACTTTACTCTTATAATTTTTCAATATTTGGTCAGTGTGTTAGACTTTTGGAAATTTGGCTCTTAATATGTTATGCAGGAGTTCTTTTTTTGATTATGACAATTTGGCTTTTATATGCCTCATTACCTATATATTTCATTCTTTTACCATATTTAAAATTTTTCACCTATTGTTTCCGTAACCAGGTTTTTTATGCTATTGGTCTTGCCTTCTTTTTTCATTAATTCCAGTTAATCTAAAATTAGTCTCCTTTGTGTCACCTTGCAAAAATTGGATAGATTTTCATGTTTTCTTGTTTATTTCAATGTATCTCTGAATAATTTGTCATTGTCATCATCCCTTTCTTCCAATTCAGACACTGTACTCACACTGGTCATTTGAGCTGCCCATGCTTTCATTAGAATTTTTAGTGCCCTGAATTTCAGTTCAGAATCATTTCCTGGGCTCAAATTCTTTGCAAAATGGGTCAGTAATGTTTTGTGTTATTTTGTTTCACTTATATAACTTTTTATTAGTGTCTTCAATGATCATTTTATTGTCCGTTATCTATGTAATTGCATCTTCTTTTAGCTTGACAAGCACCTTCTTGATTTATTTTTTTATCTCCTATGTTATCATTTTGATACATTCAACAGTGTGGCATTTGAATCCTCTCTTGATGCTGCAGCAAACAGCTTTGAACATGTTGAATGTTTTTAGAGCTATTTTATTGCCTTGTCATCTCATGTTTCAGTTGTTGCTGTGTTTTTTGTGTTCTTTGCTGAATTTTGCAGACACATATAATGGAAACACATGGTTGCTAGTATGGAGATCTCTTTAGTTCATGTTTATTTTACAGTGATGCCCCCATGGATGTGGCTAGCTTTTGGCCTTGACTCTGACCCAAAACCCAAACACCTTTGTTAATTTGGGAGGGGAATATGCAGTGTAACTGACCTAGTATCCAGTTCTCCTGGAAAGGACCAAGTATTGTAATTGGTGCAGAGACAATCCACATACAGTGAAAAATCTAATAATAACAACTATACTGCCCTGGCAATAACAAATAAATCAGCAACACTAATACTGTCAGAGACATGTTGAATTGACATACCATAAGAATCTATAATGTACTATCTTTTACCATAGAAAAGAGATATATACTGGTTGTACAAATGATTAAATACACCAAATAGTGACATGCAGTAAATATCGACTGAGTGCAACAATTAATTCTCTAATAACGATCAACAGCAATAGCACAGAGTTAACTAACTAAAGATAGAGGGGTGGAGAATGGGTAAGTGAAAGAAAAGGTTGAAAATTTAAGCAATAGAAGAGAAGGAGGAGGGGAGAAGACAAGATGGCCGACCAGTGAGCAACAAAATACAAAGCCTCCTGGGAGCAACAACATACAAAGCCTCCTGGGAGCAACAACTCATTTGCCAGAATAAAACACTCTTGAGAGACCCAGATAGAGGGAGATGGATCCTCTTGACACAGGAAGAAATTAAAACATAAAAAAGCTTGTCAAACATGTTGGGACAACAATTGGAACAACTAAAAATTATGGGACACAGCATTTTCATTCGTGGCAACCCATCAAGTTTGCAAAGGCCCGAATCCATGCTGGCCAGCAGAGCTGCTCAAACTCATTCCCGCCGCCACTCACAGGAACAACAGCAGCACTGAAGTTGGGGGTTGGTGAGCCCAGTGGAGAGTGGAGCCAGCAAAAGGACCTTCATTAATCCAAGGTCAGTGCTGGGAATGAGACCCCCCCCATCACGGGAAGGGCGCGACCAAATGGGCAACATGTTGGAATCAGGAAAGAGGAACCTGAAATGGGAGAGACAGTGACTTCAGTTGGTTCCTCCGTCCTCAGAGCAGATTTGTGGGATTTGCTTGGACTGGGCCATGCCCCTGGCCAGGACCCAATGAGCTGGTCCCAAATTGACTCCCTGTGCCCAGCAAGCACTAACTGGTTGAAGTCCCCTGAAGTTTGGTTGGCCCAGTGGGGAGGGGCAGGTATATGCAGCCACTGTTACATCTCAGTGACAAGAGCAGGAAGGAGAGGGTAGAGGTCCCACACCAGTGTGCTTCAGAGGAAACGTGGCCAACAGGGAAGGGGGCTGGGACCTGCACTGTAACCTGTGTGGAAGAAACCAGGACCATGACAGAAGAGAGAGGCAGGAGGAGGACCCCGGCCCAGAACCCTGAGAGCCTTGATCCAGAAGAAGGAAAAACAAGGGAGACTGAGGGCAGCAAACACACAACATCAGACATGGCTTCAATGGACATTAAGAGATATCTTTGGGACCTTGTAGATGAGCACAAAACTGAAATATTAAATCAGGTAAAGCAAGATATGAGTAGAGTAATAAAAGAAATGCTCTCAGGAAGCATCTCTCAGGAAGATACAGACAGAAGAAGGGAGGAACACAAAAAAAGGAAAGAAACATTTGATAAAGAATATAAAGAAAATATAGAATACATGAAGCAGATTCAAAGAGACTACCAGGAAATTAAAAACTCCACTGAAAGCTGGCAAAACTCCTTAAAAGAAACTAAGGATAGAATATCAAAACTTGAAGACAAGTTTGCATTGTGTGATCATGAAAGGAAAGATCTCTTAAAAACAAGGAAACAGGCAGTAACAATACAAAGGCTAGAAGATGACAAGAGAATCTACAATTTAAGAATAAGAAATGTGAACGAAGAAGCAGGAATACATACAGGTGAATTACAAAGGCTATTCATGGAAATAATTAAAGAAAACTTCCCAAGCATGGGAAAAGAAAATGACATTCGGTTATGTGAGGCATACAGAACTCCAGCCACCTACAACCAAAACAGATCTACTCCTGGACATATAATAATCAAGATGCCAGAAATTCAATATAAAAAGAGAATAATAAAAGCCATCGGAGAAAAGAAACAGATTACCTATAAAGGTAAGCCCATCAGAATCATGGCTGACTTCTCGACACAGATCTTCAGATCAAGATGAGCTTGGAGTGAAGTCTTCCAAGCCCTGAAAGAAAATGACCTCCAGCCCAGATTGATGTACCCTGCAAAACTGTCACTAGAAATTAATGGAGAATCAAGATGCTTCATTGACAAAGAGGAGCTGGGGAAGATTGTGACCACCAATCCAACCCTACAGAGAATACTGAAGGACATTCTAGAGAGAGAGAAAAAAATACCAGGATTTTAGGAATAGTGGCAGAAAGGCCTCAATGAGTAGGGCAGGCAGTAGAATGAAGGAGAAAACTAGACAAACAAAGGCAGAAAAATAGCATAGCAGAAATGAGGCAGAGAAGGAAGGCTAGAATCACTAACATAGATGGCCTTGATACACTATATTGTTAATAGTGCACCAGGATTTAAAACCCACATTACTCACACTACTCTGCTTAGATGTATTATATTCTGTTCCAGTCATTCTACCTGTACTAGATTTGAAGGCACAGACAGTAATCCCAAAAATAACAGGATATAGTGTGTTAATCATCCTTAACTTCCTATTAAGTCAATGTAAAGTTCTGTAAAACCTACACTGTTTTACCATGGCTGATTGTGGTCAAATCTGGTTTGTTGGATTGCTGTTTTGTATTGATAGATTTTATTCAAAGCTGTTATGATTGATAGTATCAAGTCTGAGAGTATAGGCAATTGCACTTAAGATGACAAGATTCACTAGAATATCCACTCTGGTTTGATTATTACCTGCCTTTGAAGTTTTATGCTGTCTACAATGTTTTATTTTTACTAATATTTTTATGTAGTGCTATATTTAGTTATACTGCTATATTCATTTATGCCTGATGATATAGACAAGTCTATTGAAGATAACAAGAAACAACACAACAACCATTGTAGATCACTTTGTACTGTGGTTTTATATGACTTTTTGCTTTCATGTTTTTATAAGAATTCTTTTTGTTATGTCTTGCTAAGATTTGTTTTTCCCTCTAATACAGAAATGATAGAAATACATGCAGAAATTCATGCATGCATAGCTGTTTACATTCTCACTGTTTGAATATCTACTTTGTATGCTTTAATTTTGTAACTTGAACAACTATTTCTAAGAGGACAAAATGTAATTTATGAAGTAGTGATTTCTTATTGTTTATCTTTTTTTAAATTTCTGCATTATCTCTACCCTTTACATGCTTTTGTTTCTCTTTAAATAAAATAAATTTTAAAAAATTAAAAGGAAGAACAGAAAGTGCTCTAAAGGATATAACTGCATTTATGTTTAAGTGTGTAGGATTGATAACCATGTTGCTAAGTTGTTATTGGATCATTGAACTTCTTTGCAGCCTCACTGTTTGAAAGTCCACTCTATAGGCTTTAACTTTATAACTTGAACAACTATGTCTAAGAAGACAATATGAAATTTATCAACTAGTAATTTCTTATTGTTTATTTTTTTCTAAAATTCTGTATTGTTTCTACCTCTTTTTCTGTTTTACTTTTTTCCTCTTTAAATAAAATTTTAAAAAATTTAAAAAAAAGATGAGAATGAGGAGAAAAGGTTGAGATAAACACTCAATAGGAGTAAAAGGAAAGAAATCAAATTAGATAATAACAATTGAAAACAACAAACAAAACAATAATAAAACATAAAAATAAGAAAAAAACTAAAAACAAAGGATGAAAAAAATTGTAAATGACAGAAAAAATCTCTTAAAACTGGCTCCATGCATCTCTACAATCCTCAAGATGGTGGTAATGGTCAGTAGAGTGTGAATGTATGTTCTGTCCTTCACCCATTGCCCCCAGGCTGGTGGTGCTTACATGTGGAGTGTGAGTCTGCATTCAGTCTTTCCTCCATTGTCCCCAGGACAGCTTGCTGGTGAGAGGAGTATGGTAGTGCATGCAAGAGGTGTATTGTGGTGCTGGCGAGAAGAGACATCCTGAGGAACAGACATCTTCTAGGAAAACCTCAACATCAGTGATAAGACTAACATTAGAAATCTAAAAGCATCAACACAGAAAACAAAATAAAATAGAAAATGACAAGATGAAAAAGCAAAATGGAAAGCCAAGCACCCTACCCACCCAGGACAAGTCTAGAACACAAAGAAATAGAGAAAATAAGAAGCCAACAAATGAAATGATAGTGAGAGAAGTGAAAAAACAAATGGAAAAAGCTGTAGAAAAAATAATTTCTAAGGTGCAAAGGAGAAATGACTATCAAAATAAAAGATATTAAAGCAGAGACAGATAAACAAATATATGAGCTTAGGACAATGGAAAACAATACCAAAGGTAGACAACAAATGGAATCCATGTAACAGATCCTAACAGAAATGTTAGATTAGCAACTCCATTGAAAGTATGCACAGCAGATTGAATAAAAGAAAGGATAGAATATCAAATCTAGACAATAGGAGTGCAATTAGCAACCATCAAAAGAAAGGCATCTTAAAAATCTCATGAGACCACAAAAAATCAATCCAGCAACTACAGAATGAAATAAGGAAGAACAACATAAGATTGATTGGAATCAGGGAGAAAGCTTGAGACAGTGCAATAAATGCAGAAAAAGCATTTGACAAAGTCCAACACCATTCATGCTAAAAACTCTACAGAAAATTGGAATACACAGTCTCTACCTCAATCTTATAAAAGTCATCTATGGCAAACCAACAGCTAATATCATACTAAATGGTCAAAAATTGAAAGCTTTCACTCCAAAATCAAGAACAAGACAAGGCTGACCATTATCACCATTCCTATTTCAATATGTTTCTGGAAATATTAGCCAGATCAATCAGATAAGAGAAAAAATAAAAGGAGTAAGGATAGGAAATGAAGAAGGTAAATTATTATTTATATAATTTTCTACATAGAAGACCCCAAAAACTCCACTAAAAAGCATTTAGATTTAATATCCAAATTCAGTAGCATAGCATTATACAAAGTCAACACACAAAAGTCAATAGCATCCCTATACACAATTAACAAACTCAAAGAGAAAGAAATTAGGGAAAGCATACCCTTCACAATAACATCCAAAGAAATGAAATAATTAGGAATCAATCTAACAAATAATGTAAAAAAAAACTGTTCAGTGAAAATTACAGTGCCATAAAAAAGGAGACTGAAGACGAAATCAGAAAATGGAAAGATAATACTTTGGTCTTGGAAAGGAAGAACCAGTACAGTAAAAATGGTCATACTCCCAAAACTACTAAACAGATTTAATGCAATCCCAATCAAATCCTATTAACATACCTCACAGATCTAGAGAAAACACTGATAAAATTCATTTAGAACCAGAAAAGACCTAGAACAGCAAAAGCAATTCTGGGCAACAAAAGCACATCAGGGGGCATCACAATACCAGATCTGAAATTATACTACAGACCTACTGTTAAAAAAATCAATATAGTATAGGTAAAAGCAAGCAAATGAACAAAAGAATAGGCCTAAAAATTGGTAGGAACAGAGAAGATTCAGATGCATCCCCAAACACATGTACCAACCTTATCTTTGACAACGGAGCCAAACATGTTCACTGTAAAAGATAGTCTCTTTAATAAATGGTGCTGGAAAAACTGGCCTCCCACATGCAGAAAGCTAAAACTAGAACCATTTCTATCATCATGCACTACAGTAACGTCAAAATGGATCAAAGATCTAAATATTAAAACAGAAACACTAAACCTACTGGAAGACAATGTAGGTAGAAATCTTAAAGACACAAGGTTAGGAAGAGAGTTCACAAACAAAACCCAAACTGCATGGGAAGCACTTCAAAGAATCAACAATTTGGATCTCATCTTAGAAAAAAGGTTTTGCACATCAAAGAAATCACTAACAGAGTGAAACAAAAACTCAAACAGTGAGGAAAAATTGTAGCCAATATTCAGACAAAGGACTCCTATCTAGAATATGTTATTACTTGAAAAAAATCAGACTTCCCCTAATTCAAAGACCCAATCTAAAAATGGGCACCTCAGATGAATATGTATGTCTCAGATGAATACAGATGACAAATGAATATATGAAAAAAATGTTCAATAATTTTGGTCATTTAAGAGATGCAAATTAAAACAACAATAGGTTTCATCTCACTCCAGAAAGAATGGCTGTCCTCAAGAAATCAACCATTAACAAATACTACAGGGGCTGTGGGATTCCTTCTCCACTGCCGTTGGGAGTGTAGACTGGTAAAACACTTCTCCACTGCTGGTGGGAGTGTAGACTGTGGAAATCAGTGGGAAGATTCCTCAGAAAGCTAGGACTAGATGTGCCATTCGCTCCAGCTATTCTCCTACTGGTATTTTCCCAGAAGAATTAAAAACATCACGGTAATATAAATGCACCCATGTTTATAGCAGCACAACTTGCAATAGCTAAATCTTGGACACAATTCAGGTACCCATCAACCAAGGAATGAATGAAAAAATATATGCTTTTTTTTATTCAATGGAGTAATACTCAGCCATAAAGAAGTATAAACTTGAGACTTTTATAGATAAATGGATGCAACTTGAGATCATATTCATATGTGAAGTAAATCAAACTCATATGTGTAAAGATCATATTGTTTCACTACTGTAAGTAACTGAACAACTAAATAGGATCTGAAATACAATAGACATTGTGAATTGCAAAGAAATTTGTTCAAAAGAAACGACAGCCTGATAGGGGAAGGAAGAAAGGGAGTAGATACACAGAGAGATGGATAGAGATAGATTAGTTAGGATATCTATACAGCTAATTTCCATCTGTTTCTTGAAAAGAATATTTTGGACTAATATTGTTTGGACAAGATATCATGCCTGGAAAGAGAAGACAAGATGGCCGATTAGTGAGCAACAAAATACAAAGCCTCCCAGGAAAAACAACTCATTTGCCAGAATAAAACACCCTGGAGAAACCCAGACAGAGGTAGATGGATCCTCTTGACACAGGAAGAAATTAAAATGTAAAAAGGCTCATCAAATACTTTGGGACTACATCTGAAACAGCTAAAAATTATGGGACATAGTGTTTTTGTTCATGGCAACCCACCAAGTTTGCAAAGGCCTGAATCTGCACTGGCTGGCAGGACCACCCAAACTCATTCCCACCGCCACTCACAGGAAGCACAGTAGTGCTGAAGTCAGGGGTTAGTGAGCCCAATGGAGAGCAGAGCCTGTGAAGGGCCCTTCTTTAATCCATGGTCAGTACTGTGAATGAGACCCCCCCCCTCATGGGAAGGGCAGAACCAAATGGGTGACATGTTGGAATCTGGCAGGAGGAGCCTGAACTGGGAGAGACAGTGACTTCAGTTGGTTCCTCCCTCCCAAGAGCAGATTTGTAGGATTTGCTTGGACTGGGCCGGCCGCACCCCTGGCTGGGACCCAATTAGCCATCTCAAATTGATTCCCTGTGCCTAGCAAGCACTAACGAGGTGAAGGTACCTGAAGTTTGGTTGGCCTGGTGGGGAGGGGCAGGCAAATACAGCCACTGCTTACACCTCAGTGACAAGAGCAGGCAGGAGAGGGTGGAGTTCCCTTGCCAGCAGCTTTGGAGGAAATGTGGACAACAGGGAAGTGGGCTGGGACCTGCACTGTAACCCATGTGGAGGAAGGCAGGGCCATGACAGGAGAGAGGCAGGAGGACCCCAGCCCAGAAACCTGAGAGCACTGATCCAGGAGAAGGAATAACACGGGAGACTGAGAGCAGCAGACAAACAGCATCAGACATGGCTTCAATGGACATTAAGAGATATCTTCAGGACCTTGTAGATGAGCTCAAAACTGAAATAATAAATCAGGTAAAGCAAGATATGAGTAGAGTAATAAAAGAAATGCTCTCAGGAAGCATCTCAGGATGATACAGATGGATGAAGGAAGGAACACAAAGGAGAGAAACATTTGATAAAGAATATAAAGAAAATATAGAATACATGAAGCAGATTCAAAGAGACTACCAGGAAATTAAAAACTCCACTGAAAGCTGGCAAAACTCCTTAAAAGAAACTGAGGATAGAATATCAAAACTTGAAGACAAGTTTGCATTGTGTGATCATGAAAGGAAAGATCTCTTAAAAACAACAAGGAAACAGGCAGTAACAATACAAAGGCTAGAAGATGACAAGAGAATCTACAATTTAAGAATAAGAAATGTGAACGAAGAAGCAGGAATACATACAGGTGAATTACAAAGGCTATTCATGGAAATAATTAAGGAAAACTTCCCAAGCATGGGAAAAGAAAATGACAATAAGTTATGTGAGGCATACAGAACTCAAGCCACCTACAATGAAAGCAGTTCTATACCCAGACATATAATAATCAAAATACCAGAAATTCAGTATATAAACAGAATATTAAAAGCCATCAGAGAAAAGAAACAGATTACCTATAAAGGTAAGCCCATCAGAATCATGGCTGACTTCTCGACACAGATCTTCAGATCAAGAAGAGCTTAGAGCGAAGTCTTCCAAGCCCTAAAAGAAAATAACCTCCAGCCAAGATTGATGTACCCTGCAAAACTGTCACTAGAAATTAATGGAGAATCAGGATGCTGCCATGACAAAGAGGAGCTGGGGAAGTTTGTGACCACCAATCCAACCCTACAGAGAATACTGAAGGACATTCTAGAGAGAGAGAGAAAAAAATACCAGGATTTTAGGAACAGTGGCAGAAAGGCCTCAATGAGTGGGGCAGGCAGTAGAATGAAAGAGAAATCTAGACAAAGAGGCAAAAAAATTGCATAACAGAAATGAGGCAGAGAAGGATAACTGGAATCGCTAACATAGATGGCCTTGATACACTATATTGTTAATAGTGCACCAGGATTTAAAACCCACATTAATCACTCTACTCTGCTTTGATGTATTATATTCTGTTCCAATCATTCTTCCTGTACTAGATTTGAGGGCACAGATAGCAATCTCCAAAATAACAGGATATGGTATGGTAATCATCCTTAATTTCCTATTAAGTTAATGTAAAGTTCTGTTAAACCTACACTGTTTTACCATGACTGATTGTAACCATATCTGGTTTATTAGATTGCTGTTTTGTATTGATAGATTATGTTCAAAGCTGTTATGATTGATAGTATCAAGTCTGAAAGTATAGGCAACTGCACTTAAAATGACTAGATCTACTAGAATATCCACTCTGGTTTGATTATTATCTGTGTTTGAAGATTTATACTGTCTACAATGTTTTATTTTTACTAATATTGTTATTTACTGCTTCACTTGATTAGATTGGTATATTCAGTTATGCCTGGTGATATAGGCATTCTATTGAAGATAATAAGAAACAACATAGTAATCATTGTAGATCACCTTGTACTGTGGTTTTATATGACTTTTTGGTTTCATGTTTTTATAGGAATTAGTTTTGTTTTGTCTTGCTATGTTTTGTTTTTCCCTCTAATACGGAAAGGATAGAAATACATATAGAGATTCATGCATGTGTAGCTGTTTACACTCTCACTGCTTGACTATCTACTTTGTATGCTTTAATTTTGTAACTTGAACAATTATTGTTTATGTTTTATTCTGGAATTCTGTATTATCTCTAGCCTTTACATGCTTTTGTTTGTCTTTAAATAAAAAAAGTTATCATGCCTGTATCTTGTACTCTGAATAACTACTAGGAAGACAACAACTTGCAATATATTAAGTATTGTAACTGTCCTACTCAGTTGCATTGTTTATCTTTTTTCCTTCTTAAAATAAAAAAAACTCAATAAAGAAAAGTAAATTAATCCAGAAAAAAAAATTTTCTTCTATATATTGAGATGAGTAGTTTCTTTTCAGAATTGTCAGTTTTGGAATCCAGCAAGTCACAGTTTTCTCTTTCTGATTTTTGGTGTACAGGTTTGTGAAGTGCTCCATCCCTGCTTCAGAGGCCCCTCTGTTCATTTCCCCCAACACCCAGCTGTGGCAACTGTTCAAGCTGGAGCATATCCTTTCTCATGTTCATAGATGGGGAAAACAGTTAAACTTCTAATCTATCCTGGATATAGGCAATAGAGCAATGATGCAAAGAAACAGCTGTATTTAAAGCTATTACTTTGAGACCCAAGAACTTTTGAAAACCACATGCCAGGGCTACCTTCTCCCTAAAAGGGTGGGGTCCTCAGTCCTTCCCTGTCCTCCATTTAACTTCTCAGAGAGATCTATGTCTAGCCCACTCTGCAACTGTCTCCCATCCACTTACTGTTAGTCAGGAACACTTTGAACCATAGCTGTTTAGTTTTTTTTTTTTTTTGGTTGGTTGGTTTTTGGTTTTTGTTCTTGTTTTTTGTTTTATTTTGTTTTGTTTTCTTTTTCTGTAGCTTAGCCTTAAATACTCATCCCCTTCCTTAAATAGCACCTGACTAAACACTGGCAATATGGTGGGCACACTTCTGGATTCCTACTCCAACAGTAGCCTGCAGTGTGGAAAGAGCCACTTGCAGAATAAATTCCCAGGCTGTTTTGCAGTTTACATAGCCACAAACTTTTCTTGGTACTAGTGCTATTGGGCTGGTCCATTGTTTCTCCCTGGAGCTCCTTGCCTTGGGATGGTTAACTTGTGAGTGTGGAAACAGGTTCCTTTCCCTAGCAGAGAGGTGAACTTCCAGAATACTTTATTGTCTTCTCTCTGTTTTGGTCCATTTTTACAACTTCTGTGTAGTTTCTCATTTTCCAGTCAATTCCTTTCCAATTACCCAAGATCTACTTCTATTTTTTTTCTCTTTACCAAGTTATAACTATTCAGGTATCTCAATTCCAGGTCCCAGAGAGGCTGTATTTTGCAGCTGATCACTACTTTGCCACTTTGTTCTCTCATTTGATTTCTCTGTGATTGCCATTTCATCTGGTGTATGATGGAATCTCAGTGTTGTTTTAATTTACATTTCTCTAATAGCCAGAAATGTTGAACATTTTCTTATGTATTGTTTGGCTGTTTGTACTTTGGGAATGGTTACATTTTAAAGTGGTCAGCAGAGATCTCCCTGAGCAACTAACATTTCACCAGAAACCTGATGGAGGTAAAGGCATAAACCATATGTTTACCCTGGGAAAAAAAAAATCTAGGCACAGCAGCAGCAATACAGAAGCTCAGAGGCCTATTGACTTATATATTTGCTTTCTTAAATTCTAATTTTGCTCAAACAACTTCACTTTTACTGAACATTTTGAAGCTAAAATTGAAGAATTTTATAATTCAGAAACAACTCTAATATCAATGATACACTGATAAAAATAAGACACACTTATTTATTTATTTATTTTTAAATTTTATTTAAAGAGAAAAAAGCAAACCAGAAAAAAGGGAGGCAATAATACAAAATTCCCAAAATAAAATGAAATAAAATAAAATAAACACTAAGAAATCACTAGTTGACAAATTACATACTGTCATCTTAGAAATAGTTTTTCAAGTTACAAAAGTAAAGCATACAAAGTGGACATTCAAAGAGTGAGACTGCAAACAGTTCTGCTCAATGATCCAACAAACACTTAGTAATATGGTTATCAATCCTACATACTTAAACACACATGCAGTTATATTCTTAAGAGCATTTTCTTTTCCTCTCCTTTTGACAATAACAGTTACACATTTTGGGTTTTATTAGTCCTACAGTTCTTACTACTTTGTACACTAGAGTCACAATGTGATATTTATAAATATGATTCTTATTTATTTCACTTATGAGAATAGGCTCAAGTTGCCTCCATTTCAAATGAAGGCCTCAAGATCATCCTTTTTTATAGCTGAGTAATATTCCATTGTAAAAAATACCACATCTTTTTCATCCACTCGGCAGTTGATGAGCATTTGGGTTGTTTCCAAAATTTAGCTATTACAAATAGTGCTGCTATGAACATGGAGGCATATATGTCACTGTGATATGACCTTTTCAGGTTTTCTGGGAAAATAACCACTAGGGGAATAGCTGGGTTGAATGGAACTTTGAATCATAGTCTTCTGAGAAATATACATAGTGATTAACATAGTGGTTGCATCAGTTTACACTCCCACCAACAGTGGAGCAGTGTTCCTTTATCCCTCTGCAGATTCACCAACATTTGTTATCAGTTGTTTTGTTGATGGCAGCTATTCTTTCGGGGGTGAGATGAAGTCTCAATGCTGTTTTACTTTGCATTTCTTGAATGACCAGTGATGGTGAACATTTCTTCATGTATTTATTTGCCATTTTTATATCTTGATCTGAGAACTGTGTGTTTATCTCAGATGCCAATTTTTGGAAAGGGTCTTTGAATTTCGGGGTCTTGATGTTTTTCAGTTATTTATATGTTTTGGATATAAGTCCTTTGTCTGAGGAGTTGCTGGCTAAAATTCTTTCCCACTCTATGGGTTTTCTTTTCACTCTGTGGTGACTTCTTTTGAAGTGCAGAAACTTTTCAATAATAGGGGATCCAGCTATTGATTCTTTGAAGTGTTTCCCGTCCAGTTTGCATTTTGTTTATGAATTCTCTGCCCACCTCTATGTCTCCAAGACTTCTACCTACCTTGTCTTCCAGTAGGTTTAGTGTTTTAATATTGTTTTAATATTAAGGTCTGTTTTAATATTGAGGTCTTTGATCCATTTACACTTTTGTTTTGTGCATGGCAATATGTATGGATTGAGTTTCCATCTTCGGCATTTGGAGAGCCAATTTTTCCAACACCATTTATTAAAGAGACTATCCTTCCAGTGGACATATTTAGCCCCTTTTTCAAATATTAGGTGGCTGAGTGTCTTTGTAGTTGTGCTTGCATCTTCTAATCTTTTCTATTGATCCTCAGGTCTATTTCTTTGCTAGTACCATACTGATTTTATCACAGTGGCTTTGTAGTACTGTTTCAAGTCAGGAATGGAGATACCTCCTGCTATGCCTTTGTTGCCCAGAATAGGCATACTTTTTTTTACATTTACATGTTGGAATGTATCTTGTAATCAATTGGTACATATAACACAATGTTTTCTTTTTATAATAACAATGATTTTATAGCTTTTAATAATACCTATGATGGTCTATTTTAGAGCTAAAGTTAATAGTGGGTCAAGGAAATTAGATACTAGCATAGCATTTTGCAGCAATGATGATAGTTGTGGTATATCTATAAGTCTTATAATACTGAATGGAGCTGCAGTAAATTCTAGAGAATATTATTATTTTAGTTTATGAATACAAAATTTTAGTAAGCCTTAAAATGTTTTAAGTGACCTATAATTGTATGTTGAGTTAAAGCTATGATGATTTGGTATTATTTGCTCATAAAATGCAAGGAACATGTGTTCCTGGATCAGTTTACAGCTTAACAAAGACTTCACTCATTGTTGCCCTGTACTTGGTACTTAAGAATCACTATAAAGGATGGTTAGGAGAAATATTAAAGACATAGAATCTAGTTGACTGAATATCCAAGAAGAGTGAAAGTGTTAAGGAAAATGTCTGGGTTTCCAGTTTAATACACTGAGTAGAAATCTTATTTTTACATCTGTGCTCTTTGCTGTTGCTCACCCAAATGATCTCCATACTCTGGTCTAGACCTTTGTGCTACTCCCAGTCTTGCATGAAATGCTCTCCTTTCTGTTTATTTAAATGTCATTAATCCTTCACTGTTTAGCTCAACCTCTTGTTTACCTCTTAGCAGTGGTTTTTTTTAATCCATCCTTTCTGACATTGACCCACATAAAGCAGTGAGTGTCAGAGCTCAGTATTCACTTATGCTCTTCCTTCTTACTTCTTTACAACTGAAACCTTTCCTTAGTGCTAATAGTGTGTCTAAATCGTGTTTTGTGAGAACAAATGTGGACCTGACCTTGCTGGAGTCAGACATCCCCAAACACAAATAGCAATAGGAAACTAGTAGTCATCTCTGAATTCTCCTACTCCATAATGGCACCTTAATGAATGACCAAGGAAACCTTCTACATATCTTCATTTATGTGGCGAGGCTGTCCTCTGAGTAGGAAAACACAAATCTTCCATCAGTTAGAAAAATATTTTGAATTTTTATTTCTGACAATGATGATAAGTTGCACTTAAGTGTCTTCTCTTTCAAACAATAGCATATATCCATCAATTGTTTATAAATCTAGTTTATAGTCAGTTTGGAAACCTAAGTTTTTCCAGGTCTTAAGCTATTTAGCATATGTTAAGATCAAGCCAGAAACTTAACTTTATTAGCACCATATACTGATGCATTAAAATTTCAATAATATGTGATTTTTCTCCAACAGTCCTGAACCATGAGATAGCAATTGATATGCATTCTTATCCATGTATTGCTAGAAGATATCTAGTCATCTCAAATAAATAAGTTGTTGACCTATATGAGTTACAGTTGTGTATATTCAGTAGCAGTAACTGGCAGTGAACAACTGCCAGACCCCAGAGCACTTACAAGTAGGACAATTTCATTGTTTTTTCACTCAGAAAGAAAAATATCGTTAACAATCCTGGCCTTTTCCCTTTGACACTAAACTGTTATGCAAACATTCTGGCCTTAAAATTTAATGTAGTTTAACATTTATTTGTTAAATGTACCCCAGAACATAACAATGAGAATCTTTCTTAAATGACATGAACAATGGACATTTTTATACAGTGTGAAATGTAATTATCTCATCGGGCCTAAGTGGTATGCACATGAAACATTGAAATTCTTCACTTGTCTACTTTCCATTCAGGTGAGAGAGTTTGTCTTTTTACCTTGTAGTTGCCTGAAATCACAATACTTGCATACAACAATACAGAAAATTGTTATTTTCTTATAAATGTTTAGTTATTCAAGTACTATGCAATAAATTCCTTGAGGACTTCTAGGAGTGTATGCAATCCTAATAGGGAAATTCTTCAAACAGTTGTTCAAGCTGCTTCATAATATAACAAACTTTAAATTATTTTTATATACATATAAATTATCTGTTCAATGACAATTATCCTGATCATTTTCTGTTTTTATCTGAATTTTCTAAGCATTTAATAAAGTTTCTATCAGCTTTCATTTAGTTTATCAAGATGATACATTTAAAGGAGCATTTAGGAAAGCCTTCACTGTCTTGGAATTTTTTTGGTGGGTCTTTCTAAGCTGATGAAACTCTTGATTGTAATTTGTTTTTTGACAAGTCTTGTGACTATTGCCTGTTGATGAAATAACTTTTGACAGTCATGATTATGCAAACTGAACTTAAGTGTTGAATTATGTAAGAGATGAGGTTCTTTATTTTTCCATACTTCATTTTAGAAATGCTGTATTAGCTGAGTTCAATATTATTTCCCATGTTATAACTCCTTAGCCTTTCATTAATAAGAATCTTGGAATTAATGACATGCCTAACATGTCATTTAAATATTTGTGCAGTTATGTTCTTGTTTTATCTAATACCCACTTCTGTCATATGACATCTGCTATATGTGTATTGTTGGTATGAAATATTAGGTGAGATTGCCAAGATTCTTCCATTAGTCTTTAACACGGTCACACAAAAAATACCTGGCTCTGGTCACTTAAAGTATTTAATATTTGGACTTGAAGAATAAGGATCACTAGAGAAGAAAAAGAAGTGGAAATTAAAATGAAAAGTGATTCATTTCTCATGAAAAATCAAGTTTTTTATGTGTAACATTAATAATAGTAGTGTTCATTTTTCTCTTTACCCATTGTTCCTCAGAATTTTACATGTTTCAACTAATCCTATTAAGAACATTCCAAAATGAACATTATTATTTCCTATTTATAAATAATAGAATGAAAATTTAAAAACTCACCAGCACAGCTAACAGCAAAAATTTGAAAGCATGTCTGCCTGATTCTGAACTTTTCCATTCTTTTCATGATTCTAGGCTAAAAAGTAAAAAGTTACAGAGTGATGTATTGCAGTAATTCATGGTACAACAGTGGAAACATTCTTTAAATCAGAAGGATTTGCACTGTCAATGTTTAAGTGTCTAGCCACTATTTATGCTCTGATTTTGTGACTTTGGCAACTATTCTTTAGGGTGACAATGAGTAATGTATCAACTAGCGATTCTATGATAATTTTTTAATTTGGCATTGTTCTACCCTTCTTTTCTGTTTTTCTATTTTGTTTAATTCTCTTTTCTTTGTTTGAAAAAAAGAGAACAATATGCAATATAACAACCATTGTTAAATTTTTTCATTCTGTTTTGAAAACTTATATTTTTATTGTTTTGAGTTTACCATTGTTGTTTATGCCTTATGCTTTTAATTCTTCATTTCTGACTTTTCTCTTTTTAAAATAAAATTTAAAAAATAAATGTTTCTATGGTTTCATTTTCATAATAAAACCTATATGTTAATTAAAAAATTCAAACAGTAGAAAAATGTACTTGGTAAAGTTGAAAATCCTTTCCTTGCTTTCCCATGTCCAGCCCTTTCTACCAACCTATTTATATCTGCTATCCAGAGATAATCAGTATTCTGAATAAAAAATAACAAAAACAACAAAAATGATTTTAAAACAAGATGGTAGGAAATTAATAATAGTGATGTTGCATATTGTTATTTTCAAAATACAATAATAAAACAATCTCAGATTACCAGGTATAGGCATGCAAAATTGCTCAAGCAATATAAACTCTGTTCCTTTCCATGAAGTATTAGAATTAATTTTACAATCATCTTAACTATCATATATATATAGAGATATAGATATAGATATATATGTCCCTTCCTTCTTCTCTCCTTTCCCCCATCCCATTTGTTCTTTCCTTTGGAGCAGCTTTTTTCCCTTTCACAATATCTATTGTATATTTTGGATCTTATTTACTTTCAGTTTCTTTCACTAGTCAGACAATATGATGGCAGACATGCAAGTCTAATTTATTTTACTTTTTCAGTATGCTCCATAGTTGCATTTATTTACCTATAAAAACTTCAATTATATCTTTCTTTATAGCTGAAAAATAGGCATCTGAAATGAATATACAATTCTCAGATGAAGAAATATAAATGGCAAATAAATATATGAAAAGATATTCAACATCATTGGTCACTCGAGAAATGCAAATTAAAACAATATGGAAATTCCATCTCCAGAAACAATGGCTATCATCAAAAAGTCAACCAATAACAGATGCTGGTGGGGCTATGGGGAAGAGGAACCCTTTTCCCCTGTTGGTGGGTGTGCAGACTGGTGCAATCACTGTGGAAATTAATGTGGAGATTCCTCAACAAGCTAAGATTAGAGGTCCCATTCGACCCAGCTATTCCCTTTCTGGGTATTTTCCCAGAATAATTAGAAAAATCATACCTCAGTGATATATGTGCACCCATGTTTATAGCAGCATGGTTTGTAATAGCTGAAACCTGGAAACAACCCAGGTGCCCATCAACTGAGGAATGAATAGAAAAGATATTTTTATACAATGGAGTACTAATCAGTATTCTTTTAGTCCTTTAAAAATTATTTTAGTACATAACACTATATATTCCCCTCTCTCTCAAACAAGTATACAGAACTGAATTCCTTATTGCATGATTTGGAATTTTTTCTTTGCTTTTTTTAAATAAGGTTGGCTAGGGCTTTATCAATTTTATTTATTCTTTCAAAGTCTTTGATTCATTGATTCTTTGTATTATTTTCTTAGTCTCTATTGCATTAATTTCTGCTCTGATCTTTATAATTTCTTCCCTTCTTTTGGCTTTGGGCTTGGCTTGCTCTACTTTTTCTAGATGTTTGAGATGTACTATCAAGTTGTTTATTTGTGTTCATTCCATTTCCTGATGTGGGAACTCAGTGCAATAAATTTTCCTCTGAGGACCACTTTCATTGCATCCCACAGATTCCAGTGAGTTCTATTTGTATTTTTGTTTGCTTGTAGATATTGTTTAATTTCTTCTTTAATTTCCTCTGTGACCCACTGATTGCTCAAGAGTGTTTCAATTTCCATATGTTTGTGGGTTTTTTGCAGTTTCTTTTATCATTAATTTCTGGTTTCGTGGCGCTATGATCCAATAACATGCATGGGATAATTTCAATTCTTTTGCATTTACTTAAATATGTTCTGTAGGCTAGTATATGGTCTATTTTAGAGAATGTCTCATGTACTGCTGAGAAAAATGTATATTCTGATGTTATCAGGTGGAATGCTCTGTATATGTCCACCAAGTCTTTGTTGATAGGTATGAATCAGTTCTGTTATTTCTTTGCTGATTTTCTGTCTAGTTGATCTGTCCCCTTGTGTCAATGGCATGTTAAGGTCTCCTGTTATAATTGTGTTATTGCTTACTTGATTTTTCATTTCTGCCAATACTTGCCTTGTATATCTGGGCGCTCTGGAACCTGGTGCATATATATTTAAGATTGTTATCTCTTCCTCCTGAAGTCCTCCCCCAACCAGTATGTTTATCTCCTCGAATCATTCTTGACTTGAAGTTCACACTGTCTGCAAACAGAACAGCCTCCCCCACCTTTCTCTGGGCTCCTGCTGCATGAAGCATTGCCTTCCATTCTTTGACTTTCAGTCCATGAGTATCCCCTTGGGTTAGATGGGTTTTCTGTAGACAGCATATGGCTGGATGTTGTTTCTTGATCCATTCTGCCAGTCTGTTTCTTTTAATTGGTGAATTGAGAATTGAATTGTATAGACATGTTTCTGTAACTCATTTTTCTCTGTGAAAATATTCTTGAACATTTTTCATATTAGTATATACAGAACTACTTCACTCATCTTAGTATGTATATCCCATGTGCCACCTAAAATTAGAAAATTTAATGAGAGACTATGGTCTTCTGGTAGACTACATATTTTTCCTAGGAAACTGCATAGTAGCTACATATTTTTAACAATCTGAAATATAGACACATGTTTAACTTCAAATTTGAATATAAACATTACTAGAACATACAGTCAGTTTCCAGAAGCTATTTTAAAACTCCTAAAATTTTAAAACAGTTTTTTAGACTTTAGAAATATAAAAACAGATATCACACTTATATATAGTTTTGTAATCTTTAGCTGTGGTTTTGAGTCAATAGCTATTTTAAGTTTTCCCCCATGCCACATTTATATGGCAAGAAAATTGCATTGTCTTTTAAAAGTTATTATAGCCAAATGTAAAAATCCAGATTCCATTTGAGAAACAACAGTTTTCAAATCCATATGGAAAATTTATATTACCTCACTTATTAGGTATGTATACATCCCCAAAGTATAAAAGGAAACATGTCAAGTATGTTCAAGTCTGACAGGAGACCCCAAAAGTTATTACATTTTAATTTTAGTAATGCAAAATTGTAAAATAAGTTCACAGAAAATCCAGTGCATTTAAAATGTATAGCATATGAAGCCACAGAACTATAGACTACAAAGTCTTCCACTGTGTAGCTAAACCAAACTTTACCAGTTTTCGACTGATAGACATTTAGGCCATTTCCAACTTTTTTGCTATTAGCAAACAGTACTGTAATAAGTATATGTATATGTGTGTGTGTATAGTCATTGTATACTTAGACAACTATATCTGTAAGATAAATTTTTGGAAAAGAAATACAGACCTTCAATGCGTATGCTTTTAAAGTTTTGGTAAACATTGTCAAATTGCTCTAATTAACAGTTGAGTGAAAAATAAGAGTGCCATTTTACTCATACCTTCATAAACATGGATTTCTGAGTTTGAAATTTTTCATGTTTGTTAAACATTTACAGTTATTCTATGAACTTTGTACAACTTTCAGTCCTTTTATCTTTTCCACTTGTCAATAAGAGTATTCTTTTTCTTATTAATTTGTAAATTATCTTTTTATATTAAAAATTAACTTCTTGTCCTATGTTAAAAATACATTTACACATTTTGACATTTATTGAGAGCACTGAGTCAGCTCTCACTTTGATAAACATTTCAAAGTATAGTGTAATATAGAAGGATTTTCACACATTTAGGAAAACAATTTTATTGTCTAGATAATCAAGAGTGTTAAAAAAATAGGTTGGAGCTGTGTGTCATGGCACACAGTTGTAATCCCAGCACTCTGGAGGCTGAGGCAGGAGGATCATTGCAAGTTTGAGACCAGCCTGAGCTACAAAGTTAGCTCAAGGTCAGCCTGAACTGCATAGCAAGGCCATGTCTCAAAAAGACAAAAAAATAAAAAAGAGATAAGTTGGATTCTGCGGCGGTTACAAAGCAACTGTAAAGTCACAGTGACTTAACACAAGTTTATTTCTTGTGCAGTATGATGCAATCAATCATCAGCTCTCTTCCCAGCAGTGACTCAGGAAACCAACATGCTTCCCTCTTGTTCCTGCCCCAGCAAGAACAAATGGCTTCCTTGGTTATCAAGGTGAAGAAATGGATGAAAGACATGCTAGCTTTTAATCACCTTTGGCCACAAGTGACACATCCCTCCTACTCACATTCTCTTTTGCCTGAATTTGGTTCATGATACCAATCTAGCTGAAAGGAAAGCCAGGATACTTTGTCTTTTCCTGTGACCAAGAATGGGAAACAGAACCCAGGACTTCCTTTGTCACACTCACTTTACATATTTTTTATGTTACTAAAAATGTAAAAATTTTTTGTTGTTGTTTTTGGTCCTGGAAATTTAACTCATGACCTCATGCTTGCCAGGCAGGTGCTTAGGGTGCTGAGCTAAATCTCTGGCCCACTAAAAATGTACAATTCTTGTACTTCCAACAATTATAATAAAATGTATAAAAGTTTATTTGACAGATAAAATCTGTATTCCCTTTTAAGGATTTTTGTGATATAAATCACATCGTAATTTTGTAATAAGCTTACTTAAAATAAACACCACTGTTTGAGCCCTTGCTATATGTTAACCAACATTCTATATGCTTCACATGAATTTAATCCTCAAGACACTATATGATATAGGTATTGGACAAGCAAATTGAGAAAGAGAAGTTGTGATTTGCAAAATATTACATAATTGGCAGAATCATCTAAAGAGAAAACTTAGATTTCATGTTGTTAGTGGTATACACATCATTACTTGTAAGAGTCAACATACGATAACAATTAGAATTATGGGTTAGGTTGCAATTAGCATCAAATTTGAAGGTCTTGAACTCTTTTCTAATTATCCGGATTAAAGTACATCTCACTTGAAGAAGAAACTTGTATAGAATTGGTATTTGTTATAGTATTTGTTATCCTTTATTAAACTTGAAGAATTTCAAATCATTCCTTGAATTTTTTATGTGTCTGGGAGAAGTGGATTTACTGTGAGCTAATGACACCTAAGTTTACATAGGTAGCTTCCAAAGCCCATTTGATAATCTTAAGTATTTTTTTATTTTTTCATAAAATGGTCCCCAAATAGTTACCTTTCAGAATCCACAAATTCTAAACCCACTCCTAGATTTTAGCACAGATTTATAGAGATGTAGCTCTCACATAAGAAGTTAAAAGTATATAGCTTATACCCATACTAAGTTTGTTAATTAACCTCTAAGTATTTTTGTTATCTCATGTCTAAAATAAACTTACATAGCCATTGATGTCTATGATCCATTAGATTTGCAGTAGTTGGCTAGTATTTTGACAGTTTTCTTAAATAGCAGGAGCCAAGAAAATGAAGAAAACAAAGAAAAATATATTCTATTTTTTGCATATTGGCTTTGTGCCCCAGCCTTTCATCAAAACTTAACCAGGCTGGAGATTGCAAGATGGCTGACTGAGTGGCAGCACAAGAGAGCCTCTCTGAGGAAAAAATAAATAAAAACAACTCAGATGCTGGAATCTTGCAACATGGAGACAGCCAGACAAAAGGAGAGGAATTCTCATGACCCAGGAAGAAACTGAGGAAAAAGAAAAAAGAAAAAGAAGCATAGACAGAGGGCTGGAGCTGGGCAAGCCCCGATTGCTGTACCAGCCCGTCTGAAAGTAAGGTGACTCAGGATCGAGCTGAGATCACGGCCCTGCCAAGAGCAGGGGTTGGTGAGCTCCAGACCCTCCACTGGAGGAGGTGCTGCAGCAGGGAGTGAAAACAGCCAGTCAAGCTGCACGAACTTTGGTAAGTGATGGGAACTGGAATCCCCAAACTGGGAGGACTGGCTGGGCGACATTTTGGAGTTGGGCAGTGACATTTTGGAGTTGGGCAGGGCCAGCTTGAATCAAAACCCGAGGCGGCTTCTGCTGATGACTCCTAGTCCAAAGCAGATTGGTGGGATCTGCTCGGGCAGGGCCACGCCCCTGGTTGAAACCCAATAGCCAGGGACAAGGCTTTTCTGGGCCAGTGGCATCCCAAGGGAACACACAAACTTGTTGAAGCATAAATTGGTTGACTGGCATAGGGGGACGAGCCAGCTCTCAGCCTGTAAATCACAGATTTGCAGTGGACTGGGGGGGCAGTACTTCCCTGGCAAGAGTGCTGCAGAAAAACTGTAAGCAAGACGAAAGGCCCAGAGACCTCCACCACCCACCTGGCTGAAGGGGGCC